>WOVY01005456.1:0-21692 GCA_013436015.1 Rhipicephalus annulatus
TCGTTTCTGTGCAGTGCGATAGCTGTCGGTTATGTTTACCTATAACCCGGCCGACATATACTTTCGCTTAGGCTCCGTCCTTAACGTCAGTTGTTTCGACATTACGAACCTAACACTGCAGTACACACGGTCCCTGGTACGACTTCACGGCCTCATAAGGGTCGTTGGCGTTACACTGGTCGCACGTTATGTCGTCACAACGCCTATTTACTTCATACGTACTAGTTTTAGCGGTAGCTGAGTGCAGGTTTGTTTTGTTTTTGTACGACATTATACGGATGCCGTCAGGAGTGTGAAAACCGATCACCGGCTCTCCACTTACTGATTACGCATCCCCTCCTGTTATGCCTCTTATAGCTACACGCAACGGTTGCTTAGAAGCCCGCTCCGGCGTCCCCTGAAATTGATCCACATATAGCGCCAAGGCGAAAAGGAATCCTGTCAGTGCTGCATAGTTCACACAGGGTTATGACCGTAGCTTCGATATACGCCCACACAGTTTTTTATGCGCGATGGAGCGCGCGCGTAAAGGAGTGTGCTTTTTGGGGCTGCCGCAGCAGTTGAGTGCTGCGGTAACAAAGTTTTATCGACAGCATGCGTGCTGGGAAAGCAGCCGCGTATGAGTGCGAGGCGCAGATCAGTTTATCCCCGGGGCTTCAATAAGCAACTGCGCAGACATGCCGTGTAAGTGCGTATACTGCATTTAGAGGCTCCTCTCTTTGCGGGATATCTATGCGCCGCGGGCTGATAAAAGTCTCGGGCTCGGGAGTGGTTGGTCGTTCCTGGCATTCAAACCGAGGGAGGGTTCTTGACCGATCGTGCTCCCACCGTCTGCGAGTGAACGCGAGTGCATGCGTCACTATGCGCGATCCCGCCAGTATGGTACGTGGCGCGAGACGCGACGCAAACTCAATTTCGAGACTCTCTCGAGCTTTCAGCTTGGTTTTAGTATTTTCGGGCTTGCCCTTTTTTCCGTCGCGCGATGTTGAGCGTCGGAGGCCACTTTGCATCCCGTTCGCGGAGCGAGCGGTGCGGGCGAAGGGGTGCGAAGTTGGAGTGAATATTTCGGTGGTAGCCCGGCATCATTGAAGCGCGCACTTACCGACCGCACCGCCATAGGGCAACCCTATCTTGCTGAGTTAGATGTCAATCGGGATGCACCCATTACGTACAATGAGCACTTTTACCTGTCATGCCGCATTTTTTCACCCCCACATCCGAAACTTAACCGACCGCAGACATTAACCCTACGCCTATTACAGACACACACGTACCCAAACCTTGCCACGCTTCACGTTTATTATCCTCATGCGACACATGCCCATCATGTGGACACACAGCGACACTCGCACACATGCTCTGGGAGTGTAGAACAACTCCTCCCGACTCTACCTCAAACAAGTGGTCCCTCAGGAGCTCACTTCTCGCCGACCAGCAATGGGCCGTCCAGCAGGCCCACGAAACGTCCGCCAGGTACTCCCTGTCGGTCCCTACGTGGGAGACGCCCCGCTACGCCCTAAGCGCGTCCTGCAGGACTGAAATAAAGTTTTTTCATTTCATTCATTCCAAAGCTAGAGTTGAAAGGTGAACGACGAAAGTCATAGATTTGCAAAGTCAGGTTGTATGAGACGGACACGTCTTTCAGTAACAACGTCTACTTTATTCTGACAACCAGAGAGTCGCAGTGCGCGCAGTGCACTGGAAGTGGCAAGCGTGAAAGAGGCGAAGGAGAAACAGAGAAGAGAGCAGAACATTGCTTGGATTGCTGCTCCGCAGGTTTTTATGACCGCAGGTGTGCAGTGGCGGCCACGTCGCTACAGCATAGTAGTTTTCGAATGTCTTGAAGAACGCTTTTAACGCGATACCGTTAAAGAGCTCGTTTCGTAGAAATTCCGGCGTCGGCAGTTGTGAGCGATAAGTCGTCACCTCATGCGTAAGCTGAAAAATAGGGAACGTTGCGAATCAAATAACTATAAAAAAATGGCAACATATCCACGGAGTGAATGATGGAGAGTGGGGCGAAGCATTTGTCCGTCCATTCGTTCTCGCTTCCGTCCGTCCATGCGTTCGTCTGTGTGACCGTCCATGCGTCCATCCGCCCGTCCGTGCGTGCGTCTGTTCGTGCGTCCGTCCCTACGTTCGTCCATGCATCCGCCCCTGCGTCCGTTCATGTGTCCATCCATGGATCTGTCTGTGTGTCCGTTCGTCCATCTATTCAACACTACAAGTACCACCATCTCGCATCTTTTCATCATATATTCCCCATATAGAAGCACCGCCATCCAGCGGACATTCCAAGGACTGAACGAGAGGAGGCACACGCACACTTTCTTACGGCTTGCGCTTCGGGTCTACTTCCCACCTTTAAACCACCTCGAGTTCATGGTTATTTACTAGTTCACTGTATTCATGGCACTGCGGCCCCAACGCTCGCTAAACCTTTCTAAACTAAGGAGGTTACACCCAGCGAGTATAACGTAGCAACCCTTCCTTGTCAGATAGTGCTCAATGTACATGCCAATGGCTGCTAATGGGGACTGCAGCGTGCGCGTTCACTAAAAGCCGAATGCTCCTGTCTCTCATTCCTTATTAGCAGCCATTGGCAAGTACATTGAGCCCTATCTTTTATTGTTCAACAACGCACAGAAGAAATCTCTCACCGGCACCACCTTGGAGGTCAAAATGTTACACTTGTTACACACTACAACGGCTACGAGGGACGAACGGGTACCGCTATAAGGAGCTTCGCCCCTAAAAATCACGAGTCAAATTAGCGATCGAACCCGGGTCGTTTGGCTTCGTGTAGGGATTGAAACCAGGTCGTTTGATTGGCAAGTGAGTGTTCTACAACACAGTCACGTGCCTCCAGCGTGGCTGCGTAGTAGAACATCCGCAGTGAAAGTGGCTCCTACCCACTTCCAAGCTGTGGAAATAACCTCGTTTGCTTGGAAATGCATTGAAAGTAACTTTCATACTTTACAAACACACGCGTATCGTATACATGCCTCACAATACGGCACGAAATATTACAGTAATAAGAGGTGGCAAAAGCTTACATTGTCATAGGGCGTCATAACATGCAATTATTGTAATAACATCATGGTTTAAAGCCGGTCACCACCAACTGGAAATAACGGCCCACACCTTACTGCGCCTATTTTTTCAATGCCACGTAGTGGGTGCACAGCAAGCTCGAAAAGATTTCATGCACTAAGGCCCGTATTCACAAAACAACCCCAGCCTTACCTAACGTTTTCCTTAACTTTCTGTGCTCTCTACATGCGTTATAACTACACAGAAATGGTAACAGGACGAAAAATGTATACTGGTCCAATTTGTTTACTTACGTGAAATAAAGGTTAAAAATTGATAACGAAAACTCGAGCAAAGTATGAGGTTGGTTTGTGAATATGGACCTGAGTGTTTGAAAGCAATAGGGACAGGATATTGCTGTCACGTTCAACTCTTGAAGGCGAAGGGTAAAAGTCCCGCATTTTTTTTTTGTTACTGTGGCAGGGTATGTGACGTCACATCAAGAACTCCGCGAGTTGGTGGCGAAACGGTTGGCAACTGACGCACCCCCGCCCCGCTTCTTGGTACGTTGCGAAGCATCGCTTTAGCGCTTACAACGAGTGCCTGTGTAATCACTAGAAGCCTGTGCGGAAGGAACGTGTGGAGAACTTGAGAGCTGCACTTTACTAGTTAACCATGCGTTAATGTGACCCGCGTAACGCCGTCTAAGCGTTACTTCTTGTAATGTTTTGACATCCCCGATTTATCAGGTGTTTGAATAAATGCGGCGATTATATATGCCTTACAATCTCTGCTGCGTAAGTGACACCGAAGCGGCAACATGAAGTAAATTTATGTTCACGCCTAAATTAAGCGATACCTTTCGGTTGGGCTCGCATGTCACGCCTGTAAAAAAGGAGCGCAGTTGTAATGTTACTATTACAGACGAGCCACTTTGTAAGTTGTAGTAACCAGATTGCGCCAGAACATTGCAGACTTAGTCAGACTTATTACACTTAGCAAAAGAAAGATACAGCTTAACGCTGAAAATTATTTGAGATTGGCTTGAGAAATAAGCAATTAGCGCAAAAGCGACATGGTTGAGAAAACAGAAAGAAGGCTGCGCCAACATTTATATTTGCTCGAAAAACTAACAAAGAAAGAAAACATAAAATTCACAGGAAGCACAGAAACCTGTCCAACAGAGTAAAATACTCGTTCTAGAAACGCTCCCTATAATCACCATCAATTATGCAATTCTTTCGTCATACTCATGCAGCATTAAACTAACTAGTTCAATGAGCATAATTATTGGAAAGTAGGCGCATTCTTTAATCGGTGAGAGACAGTGATAGAACACTCCGATATCTCCCGATTTTCTTATGCAATATTCATCTAGTATTGCGCAGTCTGAAATATTCCAAGATAATTACCAAGACCCAAGTTTTCTCACATTTTCTTTGTACGCTTGCGTCGTTAACCCCAATTCTATTTTTTTTATTTTCGTCACACCTCTATTCTGCTTTTCAAAGTTGACTCCATGGCGGCATCGATAATGGTTCTACGCCTTTTTAAATTTGTTTAGGGACTTCAAAGTTTTGGTTTGTTAACTTTATTTTCTTGTGATATCATAACTTTACGGTTCATTGACCTTGCGTCCATTGTTGATGGGCCCGCATGGCTCGCACTCTGAGGCGGGGTCCTAATTACCCGTGAGCCTCAGAGCCAAAGGGACCCACATTATTTCACTGTGCACAGGTGCCTAGAGGATCCATACATAATTGCGGTGGTGGCGCAAGTCGCATCGTTAAATTTGCAACAGAAACACCTGTAATGCTTCAAGCTGTTATGAAGTGTATCCACAGCCTCCAAGAAAGCCTTAATCCCTAAATTAATTGCTAGTTTTGCGCAACCAGGCAGGATCTTCAATAAAGTCTCAGAAGCTTTAAAAAAAGTAATACGTATTCTTCTTGCTCACACTTTTGTCTTTTTTCTGTAATTTTTGCTTTTGTATATAGATCACGGCGTCTCGCCGGTTTTGAAAGAACAAGCTTTGTATGGGTGCTATATTCAGGTTGGTGTTGATGTTCCCTTCAAAACACACGTCCGGGAATACAAACGCCATTTTATGGTTTACGCTAGTGCGATTCGCTCAAAGTTTGACCCTCATTAAAAGAAGTCACAAAATTATATTATGGGAGCTTAATAGATAGATAGATAGATAGATAGATAGATAGATAGATAGATAGATAGATAGATAGATAGATAGATAGATAGATAGATAGATAGATAGATAGATAGATAGATAGATAGATAGATAGATAGATAGATAGATACGTACTCAAAGTGCCCGCCGTAGCCAAAGAAATGCTTCGCATTAAACAAAAAGCTTGACATATTCGTCAACAGAGTAAGGTACCACGTCTTCTGACAGATCTCGTTAAACTCAGGTAGCTCTTACATAGTGACCTGTGAACGTGTGACCATTATTTCATACTCAGCTGTGTTTGAATTGATCAACATTGGCACAGGTGGCTACTGAGAAAACGAGTGCGTCGCTCTAAAATCCCGGAGCACGTTTGCTGGATCGTATAGTAAAACAGGAACTTTACCTAAACACAAGTGGCGAAATAGGATTACTTGCAGAGGATAACTTTCGGTGTCACTCTCGCGGGATTTCGCGTTATTTGCGTCGCAGACGTGGTAAAACGCGTGTGCGGTCAACAATGCTCCTGGAAAGGCAGCTTTCTTGCTTGGCACTTTTCTCGTTTTTTTTTTGCTTGCTTGGTAATGTGCGAAAACAACACAACAAATAACAAACAATGAAGAAGTGTATGCGTTTTCTTTGAGATTCGTGAATAACTGTGCATCCATAATGTTTTTAATTGTTGGACAAACTCATTGCCTTAATTACGTGATGTTGTTCTCATACGCTCTGTTTTTCTCTCGTTTTTTTTTCTTATCCCATTTCCGCTTTAACATGAATAAGGTAGCCAACGAGAAATTACCTCCAAGTATACTGTCTATTTTCCTTTTACTTTTCTTGTCTCTCGGCATCATCGTCATCAGCCGGACTACGCTCACTGCAGGGCAAAGGCTTCTAACATGATCCGCCAATTAACCCGTTCTCGTGCTTTCCGTTCACGTTATACCTGCGAGCTTTTTAATCTCATCGGCCCACCTAACTTTCTGTCTCGCCTCCGCGCGTTTGCCTTTTCTGGTAATCCAGTCAGTTACCCTTAATGACCAGCGCTTATCCTGCCTATGTGCTACGTGCCCAGCCCATCTCCATTTCGTCACAATGTCGACTATTCCGGTTCCTTCCAGTTCGTTCTGGTTCGTTCCAGTTCGCTCCCTGACCCACTCAGCTTTCTTCTTGTCTGTTTAGGTTACACCTACCATTTTCCTTTCCATCGCTCGCTGCGTCGCCCTCAATTCAAGCTGAACCTTCTTTGTAAGCCTCCAGGTTTCTGTTCCGTAGGTAAGTATAAATACTGACAAGATGCAGCTGTTATATATATTCCTCTCTGTCTCTCGGCACAGGGCCCGAAAAGCCTCTTATCACACGCTCGGGTGTAGAAACTGGTGCCTGCGGCATCACCTACTGTCGCGCCAAATCTCACTCGAGGCGGTCCCCGTAAATTCCCGAAAGTGGCCCTCTCGAAATACCGCCCTATAGGCATTGACCTGATCTGCCCGCGAAGAATTGTGTTGGACGCTTATGTGCGCTCGGTAGGCTGTATAGAAGTGTCCTTGTTCACACCGCACATCAGCACAGAAAGCCACACGAGCCCTCCTGAGATACTTGTCAACAACTTCATTGAGGGACCGCCTGTGAAACTCGGCATTGTGTGTGTGATGTGACATGTCTATCCTTCTCTTCCCTTTACTCCCCCTCCCCATGTGTAGGGTAGCAAACTGGACGCATAGTCTAGTTAACCTCCCTACCTTTCCTGCATTCTTTTTCTCTCTCTCTCTCTCACACCGCGAAGAAAACTAACGCCGCACCGCCGGCGCAACGGCATCAAGCCCGGCGCTCTGAGGACGATCCCCTTACGTAACCAATATCGCATCAGTGCCGATTCGGAGACGGACCAAAGCTTCGGCGCCCCGGTGACGGAAGGTGACAGCAGCGCCTCGTGACGGAGATGAACGATGACACTCGCGCTTTCGTGGAGGAAGAGGCAGGGTGAGATGGCTAAACGCAGGCTGGGCACGCCGAGATTGCGTCGAGATGGCGCTCGAGCACACGGACGACGGCTTGGGCGAAGTATTATCCCGTTTCGCCTTCCGTGGAAACGGTTCTCGCGGGCTGTGAGTCGTCTATCTCATTTTTCTGACTGCAGTTCCGACACAAGCGAGACTATATGGACAGCGAGAAAGTGAGCCATGTAGACGGACGTATTCCAGAACTTGATACAATTTCATTTGTGCGCGCGAGAACTAAGCTTTCTGGATAAACTTTTACCTTATTATAAAAAGACCTGCAGGCGTGCAAACGAGGACGTGAAAGTGAAGTTCGGTCTCCTTGTGCCCGTGTTTGGACGCGCTCTCTTTTACTAATGAATATGGACCAACTGGATCAGCTCTCGGCTATACTAAACTTTTACCACTTGGGCTTCCTTAGGTTACTGACACGAATTCGCAAAACTGAGTTTATTCCGCTATATGAATCTCCTGCATAGGTCTCCCGCAGGCTTTGTGCAAGTGTGAAGTTCAGTAAATGCTAATATCTTATTTTGACGTTAAGGACTCTTTCCGAAAACAAGGGGCGCCTACTAACATCAATGCTAGCATAACGTCAGCCACCGATCCTGGTGACTTCGCGCACCAGTCGAGTCGACGTCAGGTGCGACAACGTGCGAAATCACCACTCGTGCGTCGCCAATGGAGCTGAGCCGCCGAGTAAATGTCGCGATGTCTCGCGCGAGAACGATATGGTGCAGCCGAGGCAGTATGTACCTCATGACCTCTCCACAACAAAACAGTTAAAACAAAACAGAACAGAGAAGCTCACGCTACGGCGTGACGCTGCGCTACGAAATGGCATTTAAAAAAAAATCGCAGCATATCCATGGAGAGAATGGGGATGAGTAGGGCGAAACGTCCGTCCGTCTGTAAGTGTGTCCGTCCGCCCGTCCCTCCGGATGCATGAACCCACGGATGGACAGACGGACACATGAACGAATGGACGCACAGATGGATGAACTGACGGAAGCACGGATGGATGGATGGACAGAAGCATGGATGGAAGGACGCATGGATGAGCGGACGCATGAATTGACTCAAGAGCGGACAGACAGATGGACGGATGGACAGAAGTACGGATGGATGGACTGACGGATGAAACATGGATGGACGGACAGACTTTGCGCCACTCATCGCCATTAACTTCATGGATATACTATGAAAAGCACTAACGCCATCTATTTATATTATTCCCATGGATGGATGGATGCTATGAGCGTCCCCTTTATGGACATATACGTCCCCTTTATGGACATATACGCATAACGCCATCTATTCAGCAACTAGTAAACTAGAGGTGGCTGCATACTACTACTACTACTACTACTACTACTACTACTACTACTACTACTACTACTACTACTACTACTACTACAGATGCGAGAGCGATCCATGGCCTGAAGAGCTTCGAAATTTTTTTTCTGAGAATAAAAAGAAAAGCGGGCAAGCAACACGGCGGAAGCATGAAAATACGGACAATGCGGCCTCGTGGGTGGCGCCTATATTTATTCTTAGGCTATCACCAACTTAAGTAGATAATCCCGATTCTTCAAGGCTAATGAAAAAAAAGACACTATTGACAACTAATATTGTTCATGCCGGTGCCCTTTGATTATCAAGAAAGTGCTATCTTGGTTTCCTGGTACATTTGCTCTTAGTACAAATGGCACAGAGACGGGCCAAAAGCAGTGACCACGGTGTAAGATAGTGGCAGTGACAAACATAAACGCTCGTGCTTGCATCTCTTATCCCGTGCGTCTTTGCGCAGTTCTCACAAACAACTTCCTAACGTGTTCTTCCGTTTCGCAATTTTTCTTCCATTTCGGAAACGTCTTTTAATACCGTCACGAACGACCCATCATGGTGACCTATCTTGTGGCTAAGGCACTCGGCTGCTGTACCGCCGGTCGCGGGATTGAATCCCGGCTGCGGCGGCCGCATTTTCGATGGAGACGAAAATGCTTCAGGCTCATGTGCTTAGATTTGGGTGCACGTTAAAGAACCCCAGGTGGTCCGGAGCCCTCCCCTATGGCGACTCTCCTAATCAAATGGGTGGTTGCGGGACGTAAACCAGAACAATTATTATTATACCGTTACAAAGGGTCAGCCCTTGTTCTTCGAGCCTTACTTGTTTAAACCACTAATAAGGGTTCTTGTTAAAGACTCGAGACATTAAGTACTTGTCACGTAATCTCTGAAAGCGTTAGAATACTAACTCTTGAGTAAAGTATATCTTGCTCTTTTTCAATTCGCTTGTGTGCTTATGGGGGCGCTGCGACACAAATTAGGCATGCCGTTTTCATCGCTTTGGAGCTCGAACTGCGGGGATAAACCGATATCGCTTCTCGAACGGGCAATGTCAAAAACAAAGTTGCTCTAATTTTATGTTTACGGAGAAACTACACTTTTTTTCTTGGACTGGGGCGACACACGGCGGCTTTTTTTGGCTATCAGAGGTCATGCTTCACCATGTCAAAGGGACGACACGAGCTGTGCGTTTTAAGTGGCCCGATGCGACAAGTCGTGCGTAATCCCTCATTTGCCACACTATCGTGCGCGGACATTTATAAAAGCACTCTTTATACTTCTTCAGACGCAAAAGAATGTCTCTTTTTTTAACATGAAAATGTGAAAACAAATACAACACGAAGCTAGGAGCGCTGTACAACGGCCACCACGAGGCGAGTGATTCGGCCCGTCTCTGTGGGAGCCACGCGGTGATTGGAGGCGACCTGTGACGTCATTGGGAGAGTGAAATGTGATAGGGAACGTTTTTTCTCGTCGTCTGATGGAGTTCCGAGATTCAAAGGCTATTTATAACTTCTGTTACCGTGTACCGATTTCGATAATTCTTTATACGTTGTTGTGCTGCGTACCACGTTATAAGTGCAAACTTCTTCATCTCGTGTGCCTATCTAATTTTCTGTCTCCCTCAACACGCGTTTGCTTTCTCTTGTTTACCTAGCCAGATACCCTCAATGGCCATCGGTCATCCTGTATTCGTCACAGCGCGAACTCCAGTGCTGCAAAAAGCAAACTAAAAAAGCGTCGCAGGCTTGTCTTAAACTATGGCTGAGGGCTGTTTGAATGCGAACTGCCGCTAGCGCCAACCCGTGGTTAGTCTTAAGGATTTGAACCATCAATAAAGATAACTGCCGTTACTTCCCCCACTTCTCATATTTTGTATCTCGCTTTGTCGTTCGTTCTTTGATATTCCCTTTATAACGCCAAGTTTCGCCTGGGTCGTCATGCTATTAATATCAGACCCACATCGTCGTGCATAACCAGATTAATGACGCTCGGAAGAGTTGCCATAATTTAAATGCCGCATTATAAAGGGGTTAAACCACGCGATGATCCAGTTAATAGGCACGGGCTATGCATGCGGGTAAAACGTAATGATTGCGGTATAATGACGCTTCGTGCAAGTGAGACGCCCCGTGAGAATATCTTGGAATCGCCCGTGAAACCTCGCGGGTGGAACATTTATTATCGAGCTCTCCGAAACTTATGAATAAGCGAACCCGCAAAACAAAATTCTGCTCTGTTGGTAAGCACCGGTAAGATGCAGCTGTTATATACCTTCCTCTTCGGTGATGATGGTTATATACCTTCCACATGATTACACCCAGTTTGGAACGATATCAAAGTACATTAAAAAGAACAGATGGGCCACGGGTAGGTCTGCTGCCCTCAAGCGCAGTCATGGCCGTTGGAGGATAGCAGAACTGCGGGAACTGGACAGATGCCCAGCATTACGCTACTCCTAGTTTGCGTACATGGGTTCTTTAAATCACGCGCGCAATTTTCGGACAGTGATCACACCCAGACCTGTACGCTGTGGTCATGGTTCCAGCTTGTGTTCTTGGTCGTTTGATATTTTTTTTTCACTAAAAAATTATTCGATGAACGTTGGCGCCTCCTTTCTACCGCCAAGCTGTGTCATTACAGACAGTCACAACTGGTCATTAGAAAGTTAATTTAGTGCTCATATTGTTTACGAATGGTTCATTTGAAAACGGACCGTAAATTGGTGCAGAAAAAGAGGTGATTCAAGGAATCGTAGCGTTTCCTGCGCGCATGATCATTAAGCTCTTCTTCTTATCTCCTTGCGAACATTTCTTTAATGAACAATCGCCCGCTTCTCGTCCAGGGGCTACGATCATAGAGTAACTATATATATATAAAGTTAAGAGAGGACACTCCCATAGTCTTTTGCGGCTGAATCAGGTTCGCAGCGCTCCAAATGATCGTTGGGAACCTTCGAGGCCTCAGAGATCGAAGAGCACAGAAAAGGATGTCTCGATGGTAATATTGTAGTGACTAGGAATATTATACAGCCTCCGACACGGCATCTATGTGCGTGCTCGTCTCTGAGGCCATACTCTTTTTTAAGCGTGTCGTTTGCATGCATCGATGAGATTCGTGTAAGCTGCACCGCCGGAGCGGCAAGCACTCGATGCAAATGTGCGTATTTGCACACATTTTAATTAAAACATGAGAGTCATTGGAAGAGTGAAAGCTTTTATTTTCAAGTGATACTCTTGGTAAGCACATGTCCACTTTGCTAATGTTTTATAAACTCAAGCATAAAGAGAGGTTCATTGCACTGCGAGACGCTGAAGTACACCTGCAATATTATGATTATAAATTAGACCCAAGAAATAAACATGTAGGCAACAATATAAGAAGACCCGCAGAAAAGTAAAACTGCAATAAACACACACAAATACACATACAGTGCGCAGTGCGACACGGTAGTAGTTGCCTCGGCTTTTGACTCCGGCATGAACCGAAAAAAATAAACGAAAAATGTTCGCTACGTTTTTTTTTTCACCCTCACACTAATTTTCTCCTACGAAATTTACATCGCTCTTTCGCGAAAATAATCACAAGCAGTCGCAAACAGACCCTATAAGTTAAGCGCATGTAACGTGCTTTGCTCTCTCATCCCAGCCCCGCCGCGGTTGTCTAGTGGCTAAGGTACTCGGCTGCTGACCCGCAGGTCGCGGGATCGAATCCCGGCTGCGGCGACTGCATTTTCGGTGGAGGCGAAAATGCTGTATAGGCCCGTGTGCTCAAATTTGGGTGCACCTTAAAGAACCCTAGATGGTCCGAAATTGCGGAGCCTTCCACAACGGCGTTTCTGCAAATCGTATATATGGTGATTTTGGGACGTTAAACCTCACATATCAATCAATCAATCAATCAATCAATCAATCAATCAATCAATCAATCTCATTTTATCTTCATTTCCTCCATCTCTCCCCCACTCTCAAAAGGGCAAGCAGGTGTTGTGCCCCTCCAGGTGGCTCTGGTCAGCTTGCTCTTTCCCTCTTATCTCTGTACAACGACAACAACGACAACAACAACGACAACAACGACAACAACAACGACAACAACGACAACGACAATGACAACGACAACGACAACAACGACAACGACAACGACAACAACACGACAACAACGACAACGACAACAACAACGACAACAACGACAACGACGACGACAACAACGACAACTACGACGACGACAACAACAATGACGACGACAACAACAATATCTGTTTTTCCCCTCATACCTTTACAGCCAGTTAGGCTGTTGTGTGGGAGGCGCCCGGCCGCCGTCCTTCCTGCCCCGGCCACACTGTTTGAGCGTGCCGAGTAACGAGAACGTGACGCTCGTCAAGTCCTTGGATCGCGCGTCGACACGCTATAACGGCCTCGCTGACGAGGCCCCCACTGAGACGAGGGCGTCACCGTCGTCTATCGCCGTGACGGCCAACCGCAGCGATCGATGGACAGAGTCTGCCTACACGTAGCTAGCTACACGGCGAGAAACGTAGCGACGACGAACGCAAAAGGAGGCGACGAGAACACGAGTCGAAACAAAAGGACACGCGTGTTTTCCGAGCGTATGTCTCCGAGCCCCACGGCTCTTCGTCCCCGCGGGAGATTCGCCGCGATGCTGTGGCCCGAAGAGCCGTCGTCTCGTCGCTTCTCGCGTTTTTGTTAGAAACGAGGCTCAATATATATAACAAGTCGCTTGACGAGTTATATACATTGACAAATACACGCGCGACATCAAAAAGCCGATGGCTTGTGGGTTTATGCCGAAGCGAGGTGAAGCGTAGTAACTCGGAAGGCTCGGCAATTACGGGCATCGCTTACGTCGAGATGGTACCACAACGTCGACCACGCCCCTTGCGGCGCTTCCCACACAACCCCTGACTCAATGATTATCCACTTTCGAGAATCAGGTTGTTTTGTTTTATCTTCCTCCCTTTCGGCTAAAACTGTGATCGGTCAATACGTAATTTTAACTTTACTGTGTTAATGATCTCGTTTCGCACAAATTCCGGTGTCGGCGTGCCCGTGGCGTTGAAGTACGAGACAGAAGTAACCAGAAGAATAGAGACAGGGCGGAGCACATTCGGCAAGCATTCCTAATACATGGATGATAGTTTACCGCTTTGTCTAAACAATATGATCTGCACTATAACAGCTGTATCTTCCGGTACTTACCGTCAGAGCAGAAACCTTGAGGCTCGCAAAAAGAGTGTTCAGCTTGAACTGAGGATTGCGCAGCGAGTAATATGAAAAGGAAAATTACCGATGTGAGCTTAATGATAATTGTTGGGGTGTAAAGTCCCAAAACCGCGATCTGATTATGAGACACCGTAGTGGAGGCTTCCCAAAGTTTTGACCTTGCTATTTTTTTATTTTTAGACGTGCTTGTAAATCTTCTCCTCCGTCGAAAATTCTGTCGCCGGGCCGGTATTCGACCCCGCGACCAGGATAGGTGTAACCTTAAGTGACAAGAAGAGAGCAGGGTGGACCAGGGAATTAGCATGTGTTAAGTACATCTTAGTTGAAACGATCCGGAAGGACGGAATAAAATAGCAAGCGGAAGACCAGGCGGTTTGCTGGTTTTTATATCAGCTGGCTACCTTGGGCTTGGGAAAAGAGCAAGGGAGGTAAAATATGGCAGCAAAGAGATGTTATAAAAAAGGCAAGAAAAAAAAGAGAGGAGAATATATTTCTACACTGCTCAATGTCTACTTCTAAGACCAGTTGCCCCCCCCCCCCCTCCTAAAAAAATCGTAGTGATGCTTTCAAAGCCTTTGTGCTGACACAGCACTTGAACAGTTTACCAGAACCAGTTGTTTCGACAAAGGGTGATCATCAATTATATCTAACGCATTGAAAAGCTATTGTTTTCGCGAAGTGATACGAAGGGGGGGGGGGAGGAACTCACACAGAAGATGGGCAGCCGTTTCTTCGCAGCTGCAGTTATCCCATGAATAGAGCTGTTGGCCGTTCCACTCGGAAAGATGTAAGCGTTCGTGAGGGCCACGCTAAGTCACGGGCCACACAGAGGCGTCTCTTCAGCTCGAAATATTCGCAAGACGGAGCTTAAGATCTATATTATAGATCTATAGAGGGCGATAGGTGACAAGAGGGTTGCAGTAGGGACGTTCCCGGGACGTAAACTCGAAGCAGTCATGAAGCAAGCGATCGCAAAACTCAAAACTACAGATGATGGAGGAAACCTCGTGATAAATGCAGCGGCTTAAACGGTATCCTAAATGAAGATACGACAGGACTAGCGACCACACTGGCGAAAGGGGTTCATGACATGCGCGCCATTTCTCCACAGGTTCAGGTAGTAATATGCAGGAAGTACCGGTGCGTGACGACAACCTGCAAAGAGCGGTTGTCAACGCAAACAAAGAGATAGGCAGACGAGTCGAGAGAAAGGCTTTGAGGTAGTGGAAATAACAGAGATGTGCATAGGTGGGGTGGTTTTCAACGAGCCAGAATTAACTTAGATGGGAGGTGAGGTCATGAGGTAGGCTGGTGACTTGCGGGACACGGAGTAGCATTTTTAGATGACAGGTGGGCCCTTCGGGGTCCACGATAGCTAGTAACGAGGAAAACAACCAGGGGGACTCTTTGACAGGTGGTATAGACAGATACGATTCCAAAGTGGCATCAATATCTAAGACATGTTGTGTCCGGTGCAGAAATCGACGTAGCCACGAGGGCCGAGTCAATTCAGACGTAAGGTATATTAACATTGCCGAGTGGCAGAAATAGGCTGATGTGGGAAGATATAGAAGAACAGCTAAGGGAGGAGAGGCTAGTGGTATATGGGTTCGTAGAAGCACATATTAGGGATATGGAACAACCACCTAACAATCCGGACTACGCATGGGAATATTGTAATAGAACAGAAGGCTGCAGAAAGGGGGGTGGTTTTGGGGCATTCATTCATAAAAGTACAGACTGGCAAAGGGTCAAGCAGGAGTGCAAGGAACATGTATGGTTAAAAGGGAAAGTGGCAGGGCAAGTGACGCTCCTGGGTTTTGTATACTTGTGGACAGGGGCAAAAGCCAGAGAGCAAAATTAACAAATGGTGCAGTGCATATGAAATGACATTGGCGAACTAAGAGAAGAGTGCGAGGTAATTATATTAGGAGATATGAATGCACACATGGAAATATGGATGGATATTCTGACACAACAGGCACAATGCCTGTTGTATAATGTATATGTGTGAAAGGCATGATTTAATCATTTGCAACAGTACAGAAAAGCGCGAAGCGCAGATGAGATGGAACTTGGGAAGGCTACTGTCGACGATAGATTACGCATTGCTTTTCTTTTGGATTCAGGGGATCGTTTGAAGTGCTCTGAGTGGCTGTAGGCACCACACTGGTAACGGTGCTTTTGCCGTATGCGTCAAGTTCAAAGGAAGCTGTGAGCGATGTGGTGCTGCGCAGCTACATGAATTGTTAGTGAGTGTGAACAGACGGGAACGTTGACACGGAGAAAGCGCTACTTTCAACTGATATTTTATTTCCTCAAGCACAGATAAATATATAGTGAGCGAGTAGAAATACATAAACAAAAGAACGTTTTGTGGATTCACAACGTTGAAACCGAGCACGTGTACAATGCATTGTTACAAAATAGCAAGTTTTTTTTTTTATTGTCACTGAGTCAAATCAAGGTAATTAAGCTCTAAAAGCGATACGGAAGGTTGGATAACGCACATGTCTGATATCCTCGCGATTTCAAACGTCTCCATGATGTGCCTTGTCATCTTGACAGGTCTTAAATAAGATTGCCGTGTTTTCGAGCAAGGGCTAGCTTTCATCCACAATGTGGGCGAAGAATGCGAAAATGACCTGAGATCGCTTTCGCGACATTATAATGATGCTCTTTGAATCTCTGATTTATACTTCGGCCGGCCTGGCCGACATAGCCTTACGTACAGAAGATTGATTTATTTGTGGGGTTTAACGTCCCAAAACCACCATTTGATTATGAGAGACGCCGTAGTGGAGGGCTCCGGAAATTTTGACCACCTGGGGTTCTTTAACGTGCACCCAAATCTGAGTACACGGCCTACAACATTTCCGCCTCCATCGGAAATTACGTACAGAAGAGCGGAATAGCAATGTGAGTGCACTTAACGAAAAGTGTTCTATGATTAATGAGACAAGCGTTTACACTGTTACATCCTGAATTAACGCGTCGACATAACTTTTGTAGGCGTTTAGCAGCAAAAAAAATCACATGTTTTTTTTAAAAAAAAACAACTACATGAATTTCATGTAGGCGGAGGAATCTCGATAAAGCATGTCATAATGTTCCGTGGCAGAAGCGTATGCTCGAGCTAGGGGTCAAGACATCTGAATTTGATAACGACTGAGCGTTTTGAAGGACTACACATTACGCAGCTGTCTGACATACAGTATCACCCTCACCAGCAAGAACATGAAAACTGTGATAAGCTGCGTAGATTGGCGTTATATCTAAACACGTAGCGGGTACCTTAGAATTACAAAGGAACGAATTACGGCGTAGCGGGTAGTTTGTAAGTGCACTTTATTGAAATAATATCCTGAATTTGACGTTTAAAAACCAGGATATGATTATGAGGGACGTCTTAGTGTAGGGATCCGGGCATTTTGGCAATCTGGTGTTTTTTTTAATATGCACTTCTTTAGCATTTATTTAACGGGCACTTCTACCATTTCTTTAACACGAACATTCTTAGCATTTATTTAACGTGCACTTATTTCACATTTCTTTAGCGTCTACTTCCTAGGCATTTCTTTAACATGCACTTCTACCACTTCTTTAACGTACACTTCCGTAGCATTTCTTTAACGTACACTTCTAGCACTTCTTTAAAGTAGGTTTCTTTAGCACTTCTTTAACGTGCACCTTCAAGTACTTCTTTAATGTAAATTTCTTTAGCACTTCCTTAACTTGCACTTCAAGCACTTCTTTAAGTGGACTTCTAGCCTTTCGCCTCCATCGAAACATGCCAGACGCAGCCGGAAACAAGCCAATGACCTTCAGGTCAACGGTAGAACTTACCGTTCCATGAGGCACCTAAGAATTTCGCCTTGATATTAAAAAAAAAGTCAAACAGGACTTGTGGAGCTTCCACTCAGCGATGAATCTCACTCTGTGAAAGCCGGCAAATGACGTCAGAAAACGACGTAGGCAGGCGCCAACTGCCTACGAAATTTTATTTTCGTAAGCACGTTCATGCAGTTCAGCATAAAACACCAGCTAGAGCACTTTGCTTGAGCAACGATGTGCTATTACAAGCACTATGCTTTACGGGCTGAAGAGGCCCACAACGTATTTGAAGTGTAGTAGCACTTCACTGTGAAATGTGGCTGCGGGAAACAACAAGATATGGTGAGAGTTATTCGCATTGCTTGAAAACTAGGGTCGATTAGGGGCACGCAGCCGTGCTAATCGCGCTTGGTACCTCTTATTGAACGCGGCATTACGCCGCGCTCGAAACACTGGCAGTGGGGGCCCGCGCCAACATTTCGAAACGAGTGCGAGAAGAAAATTTATTCTGTAAAGCGTGCTTTGCGGTCGCTCTGTCGTGTTTGAGAGGAAGCCGCCTTCGTAGGGGGGGGGGGGCAGGGAGGGAGGGGAGTTATGTGGTATGTCTTGCAGAATCGCACATTGTCGTCGCTCTTCACGGATCTTCCCTGAGTATCATGCCATGATGCCAGATAAGTATTGTCACGTGCTAAGAGCTCGAAGGAACGTATAAAAGGACGCGACTGTCAAAATCTCAGAGACCAAGAAGGACGTCTCCGCTGGCACGGGTTGCTCGTCTTCGTCTTCCTCGTTCACCGGCACAGAACTTACCTAACACTGTTCACTGGCACAGAACACCAGGTGGCATTACTCCTCCTCCCAAGAGAGCATCGACCCGATGCTCAAAACAAACGTGTGCACTGCCGTGGGTCGAAGTAGGTGATACAAAAAACATTAAACAAATTAGTGCACGAGAGAAAATGCGTCCTGAGCCCGGCAATCGGAAATAAACGGCATTCACTGTTCACATGAAGAGTTCACTGGCACAAGAAGAAAATTCGCATCACCGCGTAAAGTATGGTTTTAGGCGGACTACGTGTACAGTCTCTGGACGTGGTAACCTGCGCTGGGATGATGGTGAGCCTCCGTCTGGAACCACTTCGTAGTTCACGTCGCTCACACGTCCTGAGAACATTGTAAGGTCCAAAGTACTTCCTCAAGAGTTTCTCACTGAGACCTCGCCGCCTAATGGGTGTCCCAAACCCAAACTTGGTCACCAGGTTCATAATTAACTTCTCGATGGTGGATGTTGTACCGCCGTGCATCCTGCGCACTGTTGAGTTCGGATGTGCACACGGGCCAGTTTGACGTGCTTCCTCAGCGCGCTGAATGTACTCATTGATGTCGGGGGCTAATTGGTCGAGCTTGTCGATGTCCTCATTTGGAATCATGGCGTCCAGCATAGTTCTAACATCTCGACCATAAACGAGTCGGAATGGCGTGAAGCGTGTGGTTTCCTGCGTTGCAGTGTTATACGCAAATGTTACGTACGGCAGGATGTCGTCCACGTTTTGTGCTGCACATCCACGTACATAGAGATCATGTCGGCTAGCGTTTTGTTTAGCCTTTCGGTTTAAACCATTAGTCTGAGGGTGATACGCAGTGGTCTTTCGATGGGTTGGTGGTAACTCAACCTGAAGATATCATCTAAAAGTTTCGCTGTGAACGATGTCCCTCGATCAGTGATGACATATGACGGGGCGCCATGCCGTAACACAATTTGAATGCATAAAAAAACTGGCAACTTCAGCTGCGGTCCCTCGTGGCAACGCTATTCGTCCTCAGCGTAACGCCGTCAAATAATCTGTTGCGACAATAATCCATTTGTTGCCAGAAGAAGACAAAGGAAACGGGCCTAGGAGGTCCATCCCCACTTGTTCAAACGGTGTACGTGGTGGATCGATCGGTTGTAGATGACCTGCCGGCTTTAAATGTGGTGTCTTGCGACGCTGGCATTCACGGCATCCCTTCACGTAGCGTTTTGACACAGGCAGACATTTTAGGCCAGTAATACAGTTGTCGCACCCGATCCATAGTTCTCGAGTAGCCCAGATGGCCGGATGTGGGCTCGTCGTGGCAAGCTAATAAGACGTCATCGCGGAGGGCTTTGGGCACGACGAGAAGATGAGATCTGTCACCAGCACCGGCGTTCCTTTTGTAATAAGACGCCATTTTCGTAGGCAAAATGATGGCAACGTTCTCGACATTGGACGAGGAATGGGCGCGGTGCCACCTTCTAAATGATCTATAATCACTCTTAGATCGGCGTCATTTCGTTGATGAGACATCAGATCCGGTCCGCTGACAGTTGCCACGAAAGCGCCGTCTCTTTCTGCGCTAGTACTGGCGGATTGAAGAGGTGCTCGTGATAGCGTGTCGGCGTCTTCGTGCTTTTTGCCTGACTTGTACACGATGGTGACATCAAATTCCTGTAGTCGCAGACTCCATCGTGCTAATCTTCCAGAAGGGTCTCGTAGATTGGTCAACCAGCACAAAGCATGATGGTCAGTCACCACTTTAAATGGTCTTCCATAGAGATATGGCCTAAACTTTGTTATTGCCCAAATGACCGCGAGACATTCTTTTTCTGACGTGGAATAGTTGGATTCCGCGCGAGACAGTGTGCGACTTGCGTAGGCTATTACCCGTTCAATGCCATCTTGTCTTTGTACCAAAACAGCTCAAGGCCGATATTGCTGGCATCAGTGTGTACTTCAGTGTCAGCATCTCATCGAAGTGGCCGAGCACGGGAGGGGAAGAGAGCCGGTGCTGTAGTTCCGCAAAGGGCAGTCTGCTGGTCGTCAGCCCAGACAAATGGTGTATCATCACGCGTGAGGCGTAATAGTGGCTCCGCTATGTTAGAGAAATTTTCAATAAAGCGCCGGTAATACGCACACAGACCCAGAACCGTCGAAGACTTTTCTTGTCTGTTGCAGGTGGAAAAGCGGTGACGGCATCAGTTTTTGTCAGGATCAGGCCGAACACCAACGGCGCTCACGACGTGACCAAG
This sequence comes from Rhipicephalus annulatus, assembly GCA_013436015.1. Classification (NCBI taxonomy): domain Eukaryota; kingdom Metazoa; phylum Arthropoda; class Arachnida; order Ixodida; family Ixodidae; genus Rhipicephalus; species Rhipicephalus annulatus. The sequence continues at coordinate 20,692 of WOVY01005456.1, forward strand.
AAACTTTCAATTCTTCGTAGCCGAAATGACATTTCTCAGGCTTGAGTGGGAGATCGGCCGATCTAATGGCTTCGAGCACATTCCGAAGGCGACGAAGATGTTCGTCAAACGTTTCTGAAAACCAACGACATCATCGAGGTAGACGAGACAGCTTTTCCACTTGAGGTCTGCCAGGACGGTGTCCATCATTCGCTGTAATGTGGCTGGAGCGGAACAGAGGCCGAAAGGGAGCACTTTGAATTCATAAAGTCGTCCGGCGTTACAAAAGCGGTCTTTTCCCGGTCACGTTCATCGACCTCTATTTTCCAATAACCGCTTTTCAAGTCGACGGACGAAAATACTTCGCACGTCGCAGCTTGTCCAGAGAATCATCGACTCTGGGCAACGGGTACACGTCTTTCTTTGTGACATTGTTCAACTTTCTGTAGTCGACACAAAAGCGAAGCGTGCCATCTTTCTTTTTCACAAGAACGACTGGTGATGACCAGGGCTGCTTGAAGGCTGTATCACGCCATCCTGAAGCATTTCCTCCTAACTGCGTTTGAATCGCGTGCCGTTCGGTTGGCGAAACACGATAAGGCTTGCTGCAGTATGGGCATGCGCGTCGTCGTAGGTGATAATACGGTGTTTCGTTTATCGGTGTTTGACGTATCTTCGAAGAACGTGCAAAGCATGTGTGAACTCCAGCAACAGCTCGCTCAAACGCGCTGCTTTCCTTTCTTCAGAAAGCGTTGGATTGATGTCGACGGCGCGGAGAGGCGTTTTCAGCAGTGGCCGATGGCCTCGGAAGCAAAACACTCGGTACATTGGCGACTGGTCGACGTAGGCGATGACAGTTCCAGGAAAAGGTGCCGGTGCTCGTAGCTGAAGTTTGTGACAAAAACGTTGCAGTGATCATCACGAAGGTCAACAAGGCTTCTCGCTACGCAGACACCCTGAGACGCAAAAGCAAGTGATTGCTTTCTTTCTACGACTGCTTCACCGTGCATCACTCCGTCCAA
>WOVY01005457.1:0-18979 GCA_013436015.1 Rhipicephalus annulatus
GGGTGCGTTACAAACCATGATGTTTTTTATAGATGCAATTGAAAGATATGTGGCTGGAGGGGTTCACCACGCCAGCAGGAAAGACGATTCCAGTCGTTTACAGTCTGTACGAAAAAGTAGTTCACGTGGGTGGTAGTGCGGGCTGCCGGTGAATAAACTGTTTTAGGGGCGGCCCTGACGGGATGAATAGCGATTCAAGGTTTTTATATTAGCCGGTTGACGTAAAACGATATATAACTTATGAAAAAGACATAATATGGCAGGTTTTGCGGCGCTGCTCAAGGGTTTGAAAATGAAGACATGAATTTGAGTTCGGTGACACTGGTGGATAAAGTATTCCGAAAGAACACGCCTAGCCACACAATTTTTTTGTGATTCAAGCGCGGATGAAGGGTTTGATGTGGGTCCCAAACTCAGCAAGCGTATTCAAGTTTTGGCAGAAGTAGTGTCAGAGGTATGACTGGTAGTTTTAACGGGGGAAGGACAAGACGCAGAGTTACGATGCCAATAGTCAAACGTGTAATTAGAGTTTTACCGGGGGAGAAACAAGGCGCAGGTTGCGACGCAAATAGTCAAACGTGTAATTAGCCGAAATTGTGATGTTAGAGATATGAATTAACCAAATAAGTTTATGTAAGTTAGGACCAAGGTAATTGTATGATGAAACTGCGCTGATTTCAGAGTCGCTTATTGTGTATTCAGTAGAAATGAATGATTGACAATGATGAAAGGTTAGAAGGAATGTTTTGCTTATGTTTACAGACATTAGCTATTTGTTACACCAGGATTTAGTGAGAGAAAAGTCAGACTGTAGGGTGAGGATCTCAGCGTTGTTAAGTATAGGACGATAAACTACACAGTCATCAGCAAACAAATAAATTTTAGAAGTACAACTGTTAGGTAAGTCGTTAATGTATATAAGAAAAAGCAACCGTCCCAGAACAGTGCCTTGTGGCACGCCGGAGTGAACAGGAGATGAGAAAGAGGAGTGTTGGTTAGCGTATACGAATTGTTGACGGTTAGTAAGAAGTCATAGAGCCAATTGTAAACAAGAGTGTCGAGATCTAATCGGGAAAGCTTCAGAAAGAGCCGTTTATGATGAACCTTGTCAAATGCCTACTGAAAGTCTAGGAAGAGAGAATCAACGGGCATGTTTCGATTGAGTTGAAACGATATGTCATGGGTGAAAAGAGCGAGTTGACTTCTGCCAGACATGTCCATTTTAAAAAGCGTGCAGGTTACGAATAAAGAAATGAGAAGACACTAAACAGTTCACCACGTCAGAATAAATGACATGCTCCACAAGTTCGGAACGAACACTGATGAGGGAAATGGGACGATAGTATTACATGAAGATGATGAATCTTTTTTGTTACTGGAATTATCTTGGCTACCTTTTAATCTTGAGGCATCACTCCAGATGACAGAGGTTGCTGAAGATACAACTTAAGAAATACTGTTGACCTGTTGAATGTTCTTTATCAGTTTAGAGTTGACTCCATCATTGCCAACTGAAGACGTTAACTTGAGCGTGTCAATTACTTTAGTAATACCATTGCTTGAAACGTTACATCGGACATTGGTTGGTGGTCTAGGTAGGGACATTCAGATAGGTGAGTGCAGGGCTCAGAAGTGAATACGCTGGAAAAAAACAGTGTTGAGTACATGCGCTACGGTGTTGTCGGGTATAGGCTCGTTATGGTCATTGACCAATGCTAAAGCTTTATACGGCTTCAGATTAATATTTTTCGAAACTGTTTCAGGTTATCGTGTAGCATGGTAGGCAGTGTTTCTTATTGAAAATAGTGTGTAGCGCTTGTGGACAAAAAGTTAAACTCCTCCTTTGTTGCGTGGTACTTTTGCCCAGCAGGTGCACACTTGGAGCGTTGGTCTGAGCGAAATAACTTCTTATTGTATTAAATGTTTTGGTCTGCTCTTGAACCATGGGGATGAAGTGCGTTCCGTTATAATAACTTTTCCGATGAATGTTTCCGCGAGTCTTGTTAGTGTGTTTTTAAAAAGCGCCCAATTTAATTCTATGGTGCTCTTCAAAAACACAGTGCAATAGTGGCTGTAGAAAACAGTCAACGCAGCATTGATGCTGTAATAATCACCTCTGTCATTAATGTTACTTTCTTTCACTTTTGGGCTCATGGGTAGGTGACAAGCAAGTTCTGAAGGTAATATAGAATGACCGCTTAATCCTGGAAAATGTGCAACGGAAAGTACACTGTCAGAACGAGATGATAAAGTGAGGTCAACTATCTTTTAACATTGCCCATTTACACGTGTTGGTTTCGATGCAAGTTGAATTAGTGATGATTGTTATGCGGTGTTTATTGTGCGAAACCGCCATATGATTTGGGACACACCATAGTGGAGTACTCAGGAAATTTCCACCACTTAGGGTCCTTTGACGTGCACCCAAATCTGGGCACATGGGCCTACAGCATTTTCGCCTCCATCGGAAAAGCAGCCGCCGAAGCCAGGATTCAATCTCGCGACCTGCAGGTCAGCAGCTGAGTACCTTAGCCACGAGACCACCGCGGCGGGACAGTCCGAAAGTAAAGCACGTGTTGAGAAATGTACTTTGAGGGTTGCTTTTGGCTAGCGTCAGGGCAGGTTCAATCCAAGTTATACCAGGGAAGTTGAAGTCACCAAAAAGAACCAAAGGCGCTTGACAGAGTGATGATATTGTTTGCAAAGCTGCGTGAAAATGAACTGAGAAAGAGGAATTTGTATCAGGTGGCCGATAGCATACACCGATAGTGGTTTGGGGGTACATATTAGTACATAACACAAATGAAATTTTGAGTGCTGAGGTGATGTTATTGATATTGCAGGACAGGCTTTGGCCGAAAGCTATGAGAACCGCACCACCTCGTTTACTCTCATGGTTACGCCTAAAGATGCTGAAATTTGGAAAAATCAAACTGAGCTCTCTGTCTTTGACGATTGAATTGACCCAGGTTTCAGTTAGTACCAAAAGCTTGCAGTCGGTTCTCGCGAGTAGTTTATGGAGCTCGTCGCGCTTCGCCAACACGCTTATATGCTCGTGTAAAAAAAGCACAGAGTGTGAAGGCTAGGTTTTCTAGAAAGAATAGCAGGTAACTATGAAATAGATATAACGATTTGTGTTTCGTTATCACATTTGTAAGTCTTGTTGTCAATGATGAGCTTGTCGTCGCGTAGTTGAAACGACTTTTGCTGGTACTTTCCAAACGTAATGAACTGTTTGCGTGGTAGCCGAGTGTCAGGTGAGTACTCCTCTTAACCGCTTAGATTTAGGCCTTTAAGTTTCTTAGTATTTCAAAGAATCTGCTGCTTCATCCAAAAAAGATAGCTTAACAATAACTGGTCGCTTTCTAGAAACATGGTACCTGCCGATTCTGTAAGCCCGCTTAATATTTGTGGAACTTGTTTTGATGTCCAGCTTGGTAGTGCAGACCTATATAGCTTTATCTTCAGATTGCTGCCATGTTTCGCACTTGCGGTCAGCAGTACCAAAAAAGCGAAGATTCGAGTAGCGAGTCCTATCTTCTAATTCATTCAGTCTAGATTTTAAGTCGGCTATGGCTTTCGTAATTTTGTCTACAACAGATGACACGCCATGGATTTGTTTTTAACGGCAGTCACAGAGGAAACATCGCGTACAATTTTGGCTAGGCGCTTTTTTTACTTACACGTGCATAGGCGCGACAACACATCTTTAGAAAGAAGTGTGGCAGTATACACAAGCTTTTAAGGTTGTTGTCGAACCTCGATCTTCTTCTTTTTGTGCCATGTGCTTGCAATATGTCTATCAAGGATTTCCGGATAGTCAGGGTCAATCTCTTTAGTGGCGTCCTGAACCGATTCAATTACTCATTTACTCAAAACGGTAATATATTTTGCCTAGTCCTGTCCCGACCTAATATTTCTAATGGCAGCTCAAGGTGTAGATTACCTGTCTCGCATAATGATCGCACTTTTTTTTAAATTGACTCCAGCTTCGGGATGGGATGATTTCGTGGGGTGAATTTTTCGTGAAAAATATTTCGAGCACTGAAAACACAAAAAAGTTGCTCATCGAAATTCTTACAATAGCTATCATGAACATAACCAAAAATAAAAGTAAATTAAGGCATACTTTTGTAATAAATAGCACGCATTACGCAGGAGTCACATACATGGCACACTGCCCTTTTATTTTTTGCCTCTCTTATCCCCTAACGTTCATTCAGACTTCGAAGCGTCACTGGCGTCAGTGTCGTCACCGCACGATTCCCTGTCAGAACCGGCAGTGCCTTCACTCCCCCCGACGGTTATCTTCCATTCCGTCGAGGGCGTGAGAAATGCAAGTCTTTTTGAAGCTTTTTACAACCACCTTGTCTGAAATGGTACACCGCATTTCGAGAATCCATGAGCAGAGGACTTCCATGGATGGTCTCTTGATTTTGCCATTTGGCGTGAAATCGTAGTTGCTCGCCCCCATCCGCTCTGCGTACAGCTTTCGGACATTTTCCTTGAACATTTTGTTCAGTGACACGTCCAGACGTTGTAGCAGTGAATTTAGACCCCCATGTATCACTGCGATTTCCGTGTGCCGCTCCTTCAGCTCGGTACGGACAATGTCAACGAGATGGCCTCGAAAGCTGTCCAGCACAAGAAGTGAAGGAAGCAGAAGTGCTCCTGCTCTTCGCCCCCAAACCGTCTTGATCCAATCGACCATGAGGTCTGCTGTCATCCACCCTTTCACTCGAGCGCGGATGTGAATGCCACGGGGAAAGTTTCCCTTAGGAATTGTTTTTTTCGTTTCAGAATAACATACGGCGGCAGATTTTGCCTGTCTTCCGTCACTGCCAGCATCACGGTGCATCGCTGCTTCTCCGCACCACACGTTTTCACGAGGCTGCTTAGAGCAAGGTTCTCGTTCACAATAGTGCTTAGAGGCATGTCGAACGTCAACGGCGTTCAGTCAGCGTTGCCTGTGACAGAAGGAAGCCGTTCTTCTGGCATATCCTCGTGACGAACTTGTGGAAATCGATCACGTTGTCTTTGTATGCGAATGGAAGTCACTGGCATAACGACGTTCGCCGCCTCAGGGACAGCGCATTCTGCCGCATGAATCGTGTCGTCCAGCCGAACTGGCGCTGAAGTCTTTTGTGGCCAGCCTCCAGGAAACTGTGCCCGCCCTGCGTCCGTATTATGTCTAACAACACTGCACAACCGTTCTTGCGCATGTCCTTCACGTATTCGAGGACTGCCTTTTCAATGTCAGGGAACTTGGCAGATTGGGGTCCGCGCAAAGCCCGTCGCGTGCTGTGAGTAGCCATGAGATTGTCGCGCTGTTTTTTCCAATATTGGATCCGGATTTCGTCGACGCCGAAATGTCTGCCGGCAGCGCGGTTCCCACGCTCTAGCACGTAGTCAAGTGCCTTCAGCTTGAACGCGGCAGTAAAGCTCGCATACCACCCCATGGTGAAACGGCACTTCAACAGACGATCACGAAGCACACACACGAAAAAAACGCGGTCTCAAGAAAAAAAAACATTGCTGCGGGATGAGCAAAGGTCAACCAACAGGCGGTCGCCGCTGTAACAGTGCGGGATGTCAAAACAAACATGGCGGCTGACGGAGTGAAGCGACCGCATGTTTTTTTTTCTTTTCGTCAGTTATAGTGGTTGTACGTCACGCGCGTAAAAACAGTTTCTTTCATATAAATAAGGAATGCTTTCATTTGAATCAGTAAATTCATGGCATTAGCGTGGTGATGCCTGCTTTTAGATCACGGAAACAATGATAGGCGCGTTCAACTGCCAAAGACAGGAAAACACATAGTGGGCATTCAGTAAAAACTGCGTCATTTGCCCTTACTGCAATTCTAGGTGGCACGTTTCCGCCATCGGCGGGCAAAATTAACAATATGTTTGGTGCGTGCAGTTGGCGAGTTTCATTCGACAGATAATAAAGGCGATGATTATCGGCTAGACTTGGCACACGACATATTGATGTGGCAAGTTCAGGGTGCGATCTTTACGCGGGGAAAAATCGAATTTAGACGACAAAATTTAGGGGTGCGATCATTACGCGAGTAAATACGACAACTCTTCTCTTAGTGATCACTGGGGAGCCATTACCAACTGTAATCTCTAAATTGTATGATCAATACTTATGCTTGCTGCGGAATTGCACCCCAGAGTGGTGGTGCCACTGCGTATTAGGGATATATCGGGTGTGATATTATTGGATACTCTATTTACTACATTGTTTGCTTCGACGGGTGTGTGATAAATATAAGCCATCTTGTTAAATTTCGTAACACAAATTTCTTTCATTATTCTGCGTAGATTTATAAACCAATGCCGTATTTACAGTTAGTTTCCCTAAGAAGAGCAACTGTGACTTTGGCGATTTTTTCCCTGAACTAAGGTTATTTCAGCAAACACTTAGATAGTGATTTTGGACGACTTTCATGTCTCACATGACCATCGCACGCGATCAACCCATTTCACTTTATTTTGTGTATCTCTGACTGCGCAAGTGGGGAAAACAACGTGTAGCCGACCGGCACGAAATCTTGATTGGCTTTACGCTTAGTGGTGGCTTTGTATACGAGCCTTGAAGAATTAAGTGGCGACGAGGATATATTGCCTGTATGAAAAGCAGCAAAGCGAGGAGGAGAAAACCCCTTCCTCGTCTTCGAACGATGGGTGCTGGGAGGCTCTTTATTGCGGCAGCATTGCTGTCTTCAATGCGTACTTCTCGTGGCCTCGAAGCGACGAGCGAGATATGCCGGGACCAGCTCCGCTCATGTGCCGCCGCTGCTCAAACTCTTGCTAGGATCAACTTTAGTGTGAAGAGGTTGAGTAAGGTTGACTGAAATGAATACAGTTTCTCGCCAACTGTGTGCGCCTGACGAGCCACATGACGAGCCACCTTCCCTGCCAAGCCTGGGCAGCCGCTTTCAGTTCAACTACACTGTAGTTCAGTCGTTGTGACATGACCTTGCGATGGCAGGACGGAGCGAGGACGTTGGCATATCTGTATCGCAGATATCTGCGTTGTTGCAGCGGCGACGACAACTTGTGTCGGAAATACCCTAGCAATGTCGTTCGGCTTGATAGTGAGTTGAAGCTTAACTGCTGGCACAACCACGCGCTGTGGCAATTCTGGAACGGCTGTAGAAAGAGAATTTCGCAAGATAATTGTCTCGAAAATGACGCAGAATATCGCAAGTGACGAGCTTTAGGCACGATTCACATCAAATGCCCCGTTGCGTTACCGTCACGTGCAAAAAAATGCTGATCAGACACCATAGATTAGTATACGAACAGGTGATGGTGGCGGTAACGTCAACAGTACAGAGATCGGCTGTACGTTGTTGTGAACCCGTTTTAGAGGCGAAGGGTGTGGTTCGTTCCCTTGTATTTGTAGTATGTTGTAGGAGCCACTTCTAGTTAGCTTAAGGATTGCTCACTAGGTGATGTTGAATGTCTATGTTCTTGGCAACGTAATTACTAGATTGCGTTAGTGTTCTTCGTATAATAAAATTTACAGCATATCCACGGAGTGAATGATGATGAGTGGGGTAAAGCGTCCGTCTGATGCGTGCTCTAGTGTTATAAGAGCGCATGGACGGACGTATGGACAGACAGGCAGACAGACAGACAAACAGACAGGCAGATAGGCTGGCAGACGGACGAGCAGACGCACGCTTTGCCCCCCTCATCATTATTCACACAACTTTAATGCCGGGCATTTTTTGAACAGAATATGACTACAAAATCCTCGCCTCTGATAAAAAGCGGTGCGGTAACGGTGGCGCAATGAAGCATTTAAGAGCTGTGTGCACGTCACCTCACCAATATAACCAACTGTGATTTGAGGCACCGTCGTTTCACGAATTGGTCCATGGGGACCGAAGCAGGGACGCTGGCATGGCTGACCTATGTAGTGTGCCATCCACAGGCTCGAATCGCAATTTCGTACATCGTGGAAATACAGGCGGCAATGAAAGGCTCACGTTCAAGTGCGGTGATGACTTGAGAAACTGAGGAAGTCATGGTTGTGAGTGAATGCAGTACAATATGTTCGAGTAGCCGTATTGATCAGTTGCGAAACTTGCTTCGAAGCTTTCGCTGCAATAACCGGGCTTAGCAGAGTTAAGACAGCTATATTTAGGGTCAAGCTCCTTAGACTGTGGGTCGTATCCACCTTTGTAGTAGTAGCAGTAGTAGCCACCTCTACTTTTAGGGGCGAAGCTCCTTATGGCGTGGCTTGGGCATCCCTCGTATGTAACCACTAGTGGCACATACCCGAAATAGGTATAACACTTGACCTCCAAGGTGGTGCCAGTGAGAGATTTCTTCTGTGCGTTGTTTAACAATAAAAAATTGTGCTCAATGTACATGCCAATGGCTGATCAAGGGGAATGAGAGACATGAGCATTCGGCTTTTAGTCAACGTGCACGCTGCGATCCCCATTAGCAGCCATTGGCATGTACATTGAGCACTATCGGACAAGAAAGGGATGCTACATTATACTCGCTGGGTGTAACCTCCTTAGCTTTAGAAAGGTTTAGCGAGCGTTGAGCCGCAGTGCCATGAATACAATGAACTTGTATATAGCCATGAATTCATGAACTCAAGGTGGTTAAAAATGAGAAGTAGATACGAAGCGCAAGCCGTAAGAAAGTAAAAGCCGAATTCTCCTGTCTCTCATTTCTCATTAGCAGCCATTGGCATGTAAATTGAGCCCTATCTTACAGGGAAAGGTTGCTACGTTATACTCGCTGGGCGTAACCTCCTTGGTTTTCGAAAGGTTTAGCGAGCGTTTGGTCGCAGTGCCATGAGTACAGTGAACGAGAATATACCATGAACTCGAGGTGGTTAAAGGTGGGAAGTGGACCCAAAGCGCAGGCCGTAAGAAAGTGTGCGTGTGCCACCTCTCGTTTAGTCCTTGGAATGTCCGCTGGATGGCGGTGCTTCTATATGGGGAATATATGATAAAAAGATGCTAGATGGTGGGACTTGAAGTGTTGAATAGATGAACGAACGGACACACAAACAGATGCATGGATGGACGCATGAACGGACGCAGGGGTGGATCCACGAAAGAACGCAGGGACGGGCGCACAAACAGACGCATGGACGGTCACACAGACGGACGCATGGATGGACGAATGCTTCGCCCCACTCTCCATCATTCACTCCGTGGATATGCTGCCATTTTTTTGAATTGCTCAATAGGTGGCGTTGTGTGTAAATGTTCTTTGAAAGAATATCATTTAATGACATTAGTGGTTTTCGTATAATTCAAAATTTTGTACAGTTGATGAATAGACAAACAGACCAACGGATTGTCGAATGGATGAACGGAATCACGGACAGACGGACTTGCCGACGGAAACAAAGACGGACTCACTGACAGACCGCAGCACGGATAGATCGAAGCATGGGCGGACAGATTGATGCACGAACTCACGGGCGGGCAGAGGCACAGAATATGTTGTGTTCAAACCCTATCCACGTAGTGAACGATGAGTGGGGCGAAGCGTCCATCCTTGTGTCCACTACGTATTTGCTTCTGTTCATCCGTCCGTCTGCTCGTCCACGCTTCCACCGTGCGTACATACTTCTTCCGTCCGCCCTTGCGTGCGTCCGTCCATCCATGCATCTTTTCGTCAGTCTTTCCGTCCGTGCAGCCATGCTTCCGTGCGTCCGTCCACGCTTCCATCCTTCCGTCCGTTCATGCGTTGTCTATTCGTCCGTGCGTCCATGCTTCTGTCCGTCTGTTGTCCGTCTGTGTTTCTGTCCGTCCTCCGTGTAATCATCCATGCTTCAGTCCATCTGCGCATCCTTCTCTGCTCCCATCCGTCTGATCATCCATTCGTCCACCGTCCTACGGAAGCCCGAACGGACGGACGAATGAACGAATGAACGTCACGAATAAATGACCGGACGGACGTGCGGTCGGATGCATGCACGAACGGACGCTTCGCCCCACTTCTCCTCAGTCACTCTGTCAATATACTGTAATTTTTTGCCTCCTTGGGAACGCCTGTGCGTGGTTGCCCGCGAGCGCGAACGTCGCTGAAGGACAGGAGATTGAGTGCGCTGCACTTGTATTCAGTCATAAAACGAACGTTTTATTGCGATAGCAATTATAAGAAAACTATCGGCTGGATTTTACCGTTAGCATTACTCACCGTATATGTAAACGTAACTATATTTAAGAAAAACGCAAAAAATAATGCAGAAAAAGAGTCCGGCACGCGGAATCAAACGTGAGAACTTTGGGACGTGAGTACAACGTATTGACCCCTGAGCCACTAAGAAGCTCGTCCTTCAACGTTAAAACGCCAAGCTACTAATATCTACCACTTACCACTGGTGACAGGAGTCACGGGGAGAAACGGCTGTGTTTTCAGCATTACTAGCAACTTGGCGCAATTAGCGCGCGTTTGCCCCGCCGTCCCGACTCTGAGGCGCGCGCTCTTATCTCCCACGCTAACTTTGCCCCATGGAGAGGAGGTGGGTTTACGCTCACTCATAAGCCCCTATCTTCCGGGGGGGAGGGAGAAGCGTACGTCTTGGCTGGCATTGGACTTCTACCAGAACAATTTTTTTAGTTACCGGGTGCACAAAGGCCACTACAATCACTGCACAGTCCCCGTTAGCGAAAAGGGTGCTTTTCAGACACAGCGAAGTAACACCTATTACTCTTATTTGCGTTTATCTGTACCTGTGACTGTGTTTCGTGCATCTTTTTTGCGTGGGAAACGCAGGAAACGTTTCCCTCTGCTTGTCAATTTGGCGCGTGGACCTTCCAATTTGTTGATATAGCATTGATTGCTTCGCCTTTGCGGCAAAGCTGTGAATTTTAGGGGCGAAAAAGGGGAAATTTATTGTACACTTAACTTGTACGTACACAAATGAAACATTGAAAACAGGTAAAGACAGTGTATACATCTTACAAATGAGCACGAAAATCTAATTGATCACTGAGTATCCATATGTTACAAGTGAAAGGAAAATGAAAAAGAATCAAGTTAATCACATTTAATAGAATAACACTTAAGATTGCGTACTAGAGTGGGTGCATGGCTAGTACGGGAAAACTGGAAACCTCAGCTGTCTCTCTCTTACTTTGAAGAAACGTGTGTGCCATCGTCGAAGGAAGGCCTCTTCGCCGTGCGTTTCCAGCTGCTGATCTAGGTCATTCCACACAATGAGCCGAATTTTCTGTAGTGCGGGATAGGCGCCTCTCTGCGGCTTGTGCCGTACTTCGGCTAAACAGCGTCGCCGCCACAGGACGTACAGGGTTACTGTATATACCAGTCTTGCAAACAGCCCGCGTTCTGTTCCCATGCGCACCGTGCCAAAGCCAAAGAGGCGTTGTACCATGTGTCAGACGCCCCTCGCCACCGAGCACTGAAACAGAGCATATTGGGTTGTCTCTCTTTTGCCACAGTTTAGGCAGCGGTCATTTGGAACGACTCCCTAATGTGCTAACCGGTCACGCGTAGGCAATGCCCTCCATCTTCACAACCAATCAAATTCGCATACCTGATTAGGTACGCGATTGCAACGTCATCGTTTCCATTTTCTCGTGCAGGATGCTGTTTCTTCCTCTTTGCTCAGTGTGCTACTTGTCACCAATTCGCTTATTTATTGCGATGAAACATCTTCCAGACTGCATAAACCTACCAATTTCACTGTTCTTTTTAAGCCACTGGCAGCTCTGTAAAACTTAAGTGGAATTTCTGCTCGTGTTCCGATGTACGAATTGGCCGTGAACGTACCTTTTAGTGTACTGCTCCAGTACATCATGAGCCTGTACCCGGGGTAGTTGGTGTCATCGAACAGCTTCTGTGTTGTTTTTGCAGCCAGCGCTCTCGTGTACGTTGGTATATCTGGGAGGCTCAAGCCTTTCCGGTTTATGGGAAGCTGTGAAAATGTCCACCCTACCTTTGCTGGTTTTCCTCCCCAGAGGAAGGTTCCCGCCATAGCGCCAAGGTGTACTGTAACACGGTGAGGTATCAGGGCGATGCGTGCTATGTAAATTGCAAAAGCGCAGGCCTGTGTCTTGATGACTGTTGCTTTTGACGTTACTGACAGGTTAAAATGAGTGGCTGCTGCTATGACATCGGTAGGTCTCCTAAGCACGTCATCCCAGGTCTTTTTTGATATATCTCCTTCCTTAAAGTAAATGCCTAACACCTTAACAGCTTGAAGGTATTCTAAGTCTCCTGGCAATAGTTCTCTGAAGCCTCCAAAGCGCAATGCCTTACATTTGGTGGTGTTTAAAAGAGCACCAGACAGATAGGAATACTCAGCAAAAATGTCAAGGAATGTACTATAGCTAGACAAGTTACGTACAATTACCGAAATATCATCGGCGTATGCGACAATTTTGAAGGTTTCCTTGCGTGGCATCGGGAAACCCACTATGCACTCGCAGTTTGCAACCTTTCTAATCAAAGGCTCTCGAGACAAAATGAATAATACCGGAGACAACGGACAGCCTTGCCTCACCCCCTTTTGAATTGCAAAGCTTCTGGTCACTTCACTGTTGAAATAAAGACAGCTTGAGAGGTCCAGATAAAGTATTTATACCAGTCGCACATACTGCTCTGGGAGGCCAAATATGCGCAAAATGGCGAAAAGATACCCATGTTCAGCTCTATCAAATGCTTTGGCCTGATCAAAAGAAATATATACTCATGATATTTGTTTTTCTTTGGAATATGCAAAGAGATCTTTGATGATGGTAAGAGGTACGAAGACGGAACGTCCTGGTACTGCACATGACTGCAAGGGGGGGCACAATTTCTTCCAAAAAAGCCGCAGACGCCGTGATAGCAGCGTGGCTACTAACTTATAGTCTGTGTTTAGAAGGGTAATGGGCCTCCACGATTTAGGATCTGACGGCTCCATACCCTCTTTCATTAATATAATCACCCTTCCTTCGCCGAAGGACTGCGGTTTATGGCCATCACGCAACAAAACATTCACGAGATTGATGATCGCATCTCCCAAGATATCAAAGAAACGCAGATAAAATTCCGTGAGTATTCCGTCTGGGCCTCTTGACGTGGACACATCCATTCACTTTAGGGCGTACCATACTTCTTTATCAGTTTTTGCATATAATACTAAAAAGTCTTCCAAGCCTAGCGATGGCAAACCTTCGCAAAAGGCTGAGAGTTTAGCAGTAAACTCGGTGTCCTGTGCGTCACGTTCTGCAGTAAACAGTTTTGCGAAGTAGTCTCAGAAAACTTTTTGAACTTCGTCCGGGTCATTAACAATGGTACCATTCTTTTTCAGTGCCTCATCGATGTAGCGGGGCTGGCATCGAAGATCTTGGTTTCTTTGCGCATATGTCAAGTTTTCAATTTCATCTGTCGATAAGTGCATTTCTCTTGCGAGCCTTGTAGCGTGGGTCCTCGGCTTGAGGAGATTTCGATACTTAATTTATTGTGCTTCAAGGTATTCGAGCATAGCAAACGTAGTTGATCCACCTCTTTCAATAATTTGAATGCTTCAGAGAATCTCATTCGTCTTGGCCGTGAGGCGAGAGTGGCGCGCTTTTCCTGCCTGTTGAGCTGTGAGGTGCCAACGAGATATTAAGTAGTCCCATGTAGTCGGAGTTATGCAACCCACTTCGGCCAGTGACGCCGGCAGCTCAGTTGGAAGTACGGAAATGATTTCGTCATCATGAAGAATAGTTGGGTCCTTTCTCCATGGTTGTGAATTCTAGTTATTGTGCTCACGTTAAAAGGGAAGAGTAACGGAGCATGATCGCTGTGTTTCTGCTGGCTTGGCGCAAGCTGGACCACCTCACACGCTTGTAGGTTCGCTAAAAAGTCTTCGGGCACATACACTCTATCAATTCGGCTTTGTTGAATGCCACAAGCGCGGGTTGCGACGAACCCGACTCCATGTAGAATTAACCACCCATCTGACAGCTTCAGATCTTGAACAAATTGCTGTAGTTGTCTGGCGTAATAATTGTTGGCGCCTTGGCCAGGACCCCTGACGTCTCGTGTAGTACCGAGCACGCAGTTAAAATTTCCGAGAAGCACATATGATATCGGCTCGATCAACAAATTTCTGACACCTTTATAGAACCCGTTCATTTTTGACCTCGATACGGGCGCATATACGTTGACAAATCTGACTCGTTTGCAGTTAAGTACCACATCTACTGTTATGATGCGGCCTTCGGTGTCAACAAGACAGTGAGCACCCCTCCTCAGCGTTGCGTTCATGAAAACAACTCCTGTGCCACGTGCACGCGCATCTGTGAGTGAGAATATCGCCTCTACATGACACCTTTCCTGAAACTCTGCAACGTCAAGCTTAGTACGAAAGTTTGTCTCCTGCAAAAAGAGCATGTCTATGCGATGCACCCGCGCGAGGTCAAGTACTGCCTGCTGCTTCACCGGATTTCGAAAACCGCAAACATTGAACGACGTAAAACAAAGTGATGCCATTGTTGAAATAAAGGTGGGGAAGTTGCTTAAAGCAAAGAAAAGGTAAGAGAGAGGAGAGCCAAATGCTAAAAGTACAAATCGTCGTCGCTCACAGTTGGTGACGTTTGCCGTGGTGGTGATCCCACGCGAGATTTCTTAAATTTTCTCTGTTTAGCGGAGTTGCTGCCACTGCTCCCACTGCCTGGCATGAATCGGCGTTGTGAACTCGAAGGACTCGATGCGTCTGCAGACCGTGCGGGTTTAGTAGAAACCTCGGTGTCTGCTGGTTCACTCCGCGTTGGTGTTCGGCTTCTAGCTGCTTCATCGAAGTCGAAGGCGTAGCTTTCATGTTCTTCAAGGTTGTCGACATTCCAAGGTTAGCGTTTGGTGTGCTGTCACTGGTGTCTGTCGCTGTCGTGGCAGAGGAAATCAAAGCAGTGCTCTCTGCGATGCCTCTTGTAATGAGTACCTGGTCGTCTGGCGTTTGGCGCTTCTCGGACGCCATTGATGCGCTGCAGTTATGTCGAGTTTTGATGCTGCCTACTAGTGAAGAAAAATCACTGGGTGTTTCCGTGGAACTCCCATTTGGGCGTTCATGTTGCATCTGAGCGGGCTGTTCATCTGAAGTTGTCCCGTCCGGCGTACTGACCGGCTTGACGCGAGTAGCGTCTTCCGACTGCACGTCTAACAAATAATCGGACAAGGTCCCTTCTTCCCAGTGGTCTGGTGTCTTGACTCATGTCGTTTCTTTTGAGAACGCAGTGCTTCATAGGTTCTAGATTGCATGGCCACACTTGAGGAGCTTGAAGAGGATTCTTCAATTGTTGAGAAGTCACGGACACTCGGTGACGGCGTCTTCTGAGCTGCGTCTGCGTATGATCAGCGCTTAAAACATTCTTTGGTCGGGTGAACACCTCCACACCTTCTGCAGGCTTCAGTGCACTCTTCCACAGCATGTCCGTACGCACTGCACCTATGACAAAAAGGTGTAGCACAGGCCACGGCCATGTGGCCTTCGTTGTAGCAACGCGCACAGACGCGACGCATGCCACGGTACTCCAATATAACGTGGTGTCCATGGATTGAAATGAAGTTTGGGGCCCGCTTTGCCATTTCCATCTTCAGCACTCGTGTACCGGTAAATGTAGACTGACTTCGTTGCAGAGTAACATATGTTATACTACGTACTTTGCCGAAAGGCTGCAAAGCAGAGACGGCCGCGTCATCGGGTACGTACGGTGGCAGCCTATACACATCACGAACACACTTGGTGGGCCGACGACTTCCACTTGAACTTTTTTCTTCTGAAGGACAAAGCCTACATTCACCATGAGCTTGGTGGCTTGTTCCGCAGTCCTGGTTGCTACCAAGAACTTCAAAGCGCCGAGGTGTTGCAGGAACACCCCTTTGCTATCGGTCGTCTCTTCGAGACACTCGATGATCTCATCGAAGGAGATCGCACCTTCAGGAACGGTAAACGTGAAACAATGTTCTTTTCGCGGGGTCCATACCGGCCTCGACGCCAACTTTCCAGGGGCCCCAGGGGTCGGCAACTTCTCGGCCGATGCCCCGGGGAACCTGAATGTGCGTGAGACACCGAAGAGACGCCGCCGAAACAATGGACGCACGCGTCGGCGAGAGCCGCACACACACACTAAAACACGAACGCTGATGGCGAAGCTCCTTATGGAGGCACCAGTTCCTCCCTCGTAGCCGTTGTAGTAGTGTTAGAAGTAGAACATTTTGACCTCAAAGGTGGTGACGATGAGAGATTTCTTCTGTGCGTTGTTGACCAATAAAAGGTAGTGCTCATTGTACATGCCATGGGCTGCTAAGGGGGAATGAGAGACAGGAGAATTCAACTTTTAGTTAACGCGCACGCTACAATTTTTATTGTTCAACAACGCACAGAAGACAAGAAATCGTTGCTACATTATACTCTTTTTTTTTTTTTTTTTATTGGCGCTAGTATGCCCTACGGCATCAGTTAAATAAAAAGGAGAAGTTTTGTTTCCTGTATGAAGGCCAGGAGTTGTCGATGCAGTGGACCGTGCGTCCAGCGCGTCAAGTCAGGTGGTCGGCCGGGGTGGTGGTGAAGGCCGCGTAGGTGGCGAGTGCGAGCCTGGTGAAGGCCCGGGCAGGTTCCCAATAGGTGATCAAGCGTTGCCTTTGTGGCTGGGGCAACGCAGAATGGGCACGTCGTTGGGGGAGGCTGTGCCACCAGACGTCCATGTAGCCCGGATTGCAGGAGTCAAGGCGGCGCCCACACGAATCCTCCTGAGCGCAACCTCCTCTCGGCGAGTTAAGCCGCCGGGAAGGTCGGATCACGCGGAGGAATGAGAGCACGCGTGGAGCGCCGGAGGGTTTCTTTGTGCACGAGCAAGCTGTCCTTCGGGGACAAACGAAGTAGAGGCAGCGG
The DNA here is from genome assembly GCA_013436015.1 of Rhipicephalus annulatus. NCBI lineage: Eukaryota > Metazoa > Arthropoda > Arachnida > Ixodida > Ixodidae > Rhipicephalus > Rhipicephalus annulatus. Next base: position 16,879 of record WOVY01005457.1, read on the forward strand.
GTGTTGAACAGTCGCTGGATGGCAAGCGGCATCTGCTTCCACTTGAGCCGGTGCAGACCGGCGGGTCCACAGAACGCGGACAGGACAGGCACATGAGTGAATCAGTCGGTGTATATCGGAGGCTATATCGATGGAGCTGGTCACTTTTCGCAGCTCTCGAACTGCCTGCGTGGAGTCCGTATATACAAGCAATTTATCGTGTGACAAAGAATCCATTTTGGATATCATAACTGTTAACCCGTCCCGTATAGCAGTGAGCTCCGCTAATACGGATGGGAACGGTGCCTCTGTTACGTAAGAGCAGATATGTTGGATTTCAGGTTGCGCGGGGCATACGAGACTGGTGTGCAGAACGCAATTATCGATAGCTGCGTCTACGTATACCGCTAGTGAGTTCTCGGTGGTAGTGACGATGCCCTCCTGCGCCGCTTGTCGGGTGGATTGTCGCAGGCGGGTCAGTGGTCGGTTGTCACTGGCCTGTGCCTTGAGCCATGGTGGAACTTCTGCCACGGGTGCGTCAGGCTGTGGCAGCGTTGAATCATAGTAGTGAGCTAGAGCTGCCGCCGCAGGAACAGCTTGACTCTTTAGGTAGCGAGCGACTCGACGCTGGTGTACAATTTCGTCGATGGTGTTGAGCTGCGCTTCCGCCTGGAGGGTCGTGATAGGTGTCATACGGGGAAGGCATGTAATCGCCCTCATGGAATCTCGGTTGGCGGTTTCGAGCAAGTCCCAGTCTCTCAAAGTCAGTCGTTGAAACTGAGCTTGATAAACGAGCCGAGGTTGTAGGATTGATCGCACCAAGATACGGGCCATTCGAGAACAGGCACCCCCCGTCTTTTGAGAGATGCGACGAATGAGATGGAGGGTATTAGCACTCTTCCGGCGAGCAGAGCGAACCCACGCATTCGCAGAGCCAGATGCGTCCAGTTCGACCCCGAGCACACGTATAGTGGACACAGGGGTGAGGGTATGGCCATTTAGGTTCAAACATATCGGCGTCTGCAGGAGGCGACGGCGACCTCGTCTGTTGGTGATAGACATGAATGCAGTCTTCGTGGCAGATAGTGTCAGTCCTATGCGCGCACACCAGTCCGACGCCTTGTCGAGAGCACTCTGGAGTGCCTCCTGCTGGCGTTGAAGGTCTGGATGTAGTGTCCACACAGTCAAATCATCGGCATACAGGAGGAAGAAGGCATCTGGAATGCGTGCTAGTTGCCACGCGAGGGGCAACAGGGGCAATATTGAAGAGTATCGGGGCTAGAACCGAGCCCTGCGGTACACCCCGCTTCATTACAAAGTGTCCGGTTCGTTCCTTGCCTACTCTGATGCAGAAGGTACGGTGTGCCAGAAAAGACTCCACAAAGTCGCAGACGCGAGGCGGAAGTTGAAGCCATTGCATTATGTGATTGATCGCAGAGTGGCTGACGTTGTCGTAGGCCTTATGAACGTCCATGGCGAGAAGGGTTCGAATGCTGCTTGATCTTCTTCCCACAAGCACCATGGACGTCAAATGATCTAGGCCATCTTCCGTGCCCAGGTGCGGTCGAAAGCCAATCTGGGCCGGATGGTACCAGGCGTGCTTTTCCAGCCACCAGGAGATGCGCGACCGCCAACATGCGTTCAAGAAGCTTGCACAACGTACACGTTAGAGCAATCGGCCGAAGATTAGAGAGGCTGTTCGGGTGCTTTCCCGGCTTAGGTATCGGCACAACTTCGGCATGCTTCCACGATTCAGGCAGCCCTCCGGTCGTCCAGACTGCGTTAAGCGTGTCCAGCAGCCACTGCAGTGCAGGGCCATCCATGTTCTTGAACACTTCATAGGAGATCCCATCTGGTCCTGGTGCCTTGCGTACTTTTGCCTGGTCAATTGCTGCCTGGAGCTCCGCCATCGTGTATGGCGCTTGCATGCCTTCGATGTCCGACGGACTGGGTAGTCACGCCAACCTCCGGAGGCAGGTACACGGACAGTCGAATTGTGGTGGGGCCAGGTTGTAGGCGGGAAGAAAGCCTTAACTATTTCTGGAGCGACCTGGCTGGCGTGCATCCAGAAGACAGACACGCACTGGCCGCTGGGTCCGGCGTACGGGTGCCTAGTTCCATA
>WOVY01005458.1:0-142702 GCA_013436015.1 Rhipicephalus annulatus
TGAGAAACTGCCCCGCCGCGGTGGTCTAGTGGCTGAAGGTACTAGGCTGCTGACCCGCAGGTCGCGGGATCGAATCCCGGCGGCGGCGCTGCATTTCCGAGGGAGGCGGAAATGGCCCGTGTGCTCAGATTTGGTGCACGTTAAAGAACCCCAGGAAGTCAAAATTCCGGAACCCTCCACTACGGTGTCTTCATAATCATATAGTGGTTTGGGACGTTCAACCCCACATATCAATCAATCATCAATGCATGAGAAACCTCTTTACGATAGAATAGTTCTTAAGCAAAGGTCTCAACCGATCAACTTGAGCCTTGCTCTCCCGTCTTTTCCAGCTCGCTCAAGTAACCTTTGAACTCCTGATGAATGATGGTGGTTAAATTACGAACACATTTATGTTAGCTTAAGTTTAGTGCTTGCTAAATGCTTTATTCGCGAACTGTTTATTATACGTAAGGTCAATGATCAATATTTTGATAGCAGCTACAACGTCTTTTCAAATAAAACTCTTAGCGCAAATGAGACTCCTAACCGTCGCAGGACGAAGGAGAGAAACACAACCACAAGCGCTGCTCATAAATCTGTACTGCGTGATTCCCTACTTTGTCCTGCGTTTTGCATTCGCTACAACACTTCACTGACGACGGTCGCAAAAGATGGGCGGGTATAGCCTTACTGGTGGTGCCATCTGTCGCGAACAGCCCAAAGGTAATCCGCCGGTCTGTGGCCTTCAAGATTTGCATTCGCGTGCAGGAGCTAGGCGCTGCATCAGCACTTCACAGAAGTGCTCTGAGTAATCACAAAGAGGCGTTTCACATATCCGATGAATATAAGCACATTTTCATTTCACATGTGTACAACATGATGTGCGCCATAAAGAAACCACGTTTTTTTTTTATGTTCAACCAAATGTTTCTGGCTGTTAAGCTGCGTTTTTGGTGTGATTTTATGACGCCTTTTATTGTTTTAGTAGCTTCTTGGCCACACTATATACGCCCTGTCAATTGCATGATGGCTGTTTTAAAAGTCACCCGTGTGCCAATATCCGGTACAAGGGAACGTTGGGCGAATGGATACCGATTTTCTTGCGAAAGTCGGTGCGCTCTAAAGCCGAAAATGCAAATTGAAGGAACACTTGGACTCGTAGGTGCTTCTGTGTGTGTATTCCTTTCTTCTTCTTTTCTATCGTTGCTTATCGAGCCGACTTACACTTCGAAATGATAAAGCTTCGCCATTTGCTTGATAACTTTTTATATGCGTTGAATCCTTAGCTAATGATACTACTGCTTGTGGCAGCAACCCGCGCTTAAGTATCCTATAGTTTTTTTTTTTTTTTACGCTGGGCGCAATTGTCAAACACGCCCTGTGCTGTATTGTAGCCGAGTGTATAAATAGAACTACGAGGAGGCCGCAAGATGCCTAAAAGCATTGGACTGGATGACGAGAGCTTCGCAGGTAGCTTCTCTCGAAAGCTATAAGCAGGTTATTGGCGGGGTATCAGATTATACCCTCCACGCTTAGAGAAGACTTCGGGAACAGGCATAGCGATGGTGACCAGCGGAGAACCCTTTCATCATGATGCGTTGGTCTACCGTGAACTGAGAGACGTAACACATTTATGCAGGACTCGAAAGTCCACACGATGATAAAATGAACATAAACATAGAACGATATAACAAGAGCCTACAGAAAGAGCCTTCTCCTGCAGCTCGTTGTTTCCTCAGCTTAACATACTCCCATTGAGACAATTATTTTGTCATAGAATGTCCATTGTCGCCTTTAGACTCATCACGCATGACATTTTTATTGCATGCTTGATTATCGTCACTTAACTAATGGTAACATCACCCGGTTTCCCAGTGCAATAATCTTCTTTTGCCGGCCGTAAGGACAAACTACGGCAAGTTCTCAACCTTATTTACTAGCATAGCTATTTGGAATTCATTGCCTTTCGAATTGAAATCATCGCATAACATCCATATTTTCACTTGGCGCAGTAAGAAATATTACGTTCAAGAATAATCACCACATCCGATTTGTGTATTTAACTCTTAATAGCTCTCCACAATTCTGTGCTATTTTACTACTTCAATTTGCCTTGTGTAATTGATAACACTGATAATGAAACGTGTTGCATTTGTCACGTAGAGTTCATTATTATTGTTTTTGTCTTCACTTGCTTTTGACTATTTCCTGTTATTTTTCAATAGTGAGTATTACCATTATGTTGTGTATTGATCTTATTTTTATTGTTAATCAAGATTATTCATTATTACTCACAAGTCCGTATACTATTGCTGTATTTTTTGTAATTACCCTATCCATGTAGCCATAGGAGGTCCCCTGTCAGTTTCTCTGAAACTTTGGGACCTCCTGCTGTAATAACGCTAACCATGTAACTCAACTGAACTATTTAATAACTTGACTTGACTTGACTTAAAAAAGCGCCAGGCCTGCGCGGAAGGCGCAGCACAGTCACGGCGAAACCTAGAAGAGCGGCTTTCAGAGCCTCTTCTAAACACTCATTGGGTAACTGCTGCGAGCACACTTGCTTGATGGCCACTATACGGCAGTATTAATAACAATTTTTTGGTAGTAAGCTGGCATTCGCTATGCTATTTTTTGTCATTCTTCTGAGATGCGTCATATCCGCTGAACACTTCCCTGAGGGAATCTTGTGCCCATTTTTCATGCAGTGGCTGACGACGATGAGGAATTACGCCTGAAGTGGGTATGTGCCACAGTTAATAGGTGAAAAAGATCAAGCTTTTGTAATGGGTTGGAGAATTGAACAACCCACTTGATACGCTATTCGCATTGTGCGGTGACTGGTTGTTCTTTCGCTCTTTTAAAACACTATATAAGTCGTATTATCGCGATTGCATTCCCGACATTAAGCCTGCCTAAGGCAAGTTTGACAACAAGTCACAAGCACCGGCGTAGCTCAGTAGTAGAATAGTGTGCTAGCACGCAGCGGATCCGGTTTCAAGCCCCACTGTGTCGTGCGACAGTGGTTACGGACACCGGCGGTGGCGGCCGAGGACGACGCTACGCGAGACCCGATGTTGTGATGTCATAACAGCTTTCGCTGTGAAACGCGATTTCATCTATCAAACAGATAATCTGTGAAAGGTGCGCAAGAATGATGGCGCATGGCGCTCCAGTTGTTGACGTTGATCGTGTGAGCTCGGAGTCGTCTGCACTCGCGTTTTCACTCTGCCTCTCTTGTAAGCCCTCATTACCCTCCCAAGCGGAGTGAAGCAAACTAGGCAAAGTCTGGTTATTCTCCCTGCATTTTATTTATTCTCCCTGCTGATTCACATTTACGTGCACCCATTGTAAGACACATACCGCAACCTTGGACCACATCATCTGGGGATGCAGCAAGGACCCTTCCCCAACCAAACCTCCTATATAACAGTCACCTTCAAGTGAGGCCTGGGAGAGAATCCTCACGACTATAAGCTTGAACACCCAGCTCCGGGCCATCAAACGCGCGACGAGGTGGCGACCATTGGCAAGGCCTGGCAGCCCTCGCCACTTGGGAAACCGTCAGATGCCTTAATAAAGTTGTTTACTACTGCTCCCTGCTGGTTTAATTGCGAGTTATTGTGACAGCCGTACTAGCCACAATCACAGCTCGGTGAATACTGGGCACCTCCTTCTTTAGTAACCTAACGCCACTTTTCCTTCGGCCACTCGTCCCGCCGTTATGTGTATAGGAAGGGTGTGAACTTGTGTGCCGCGCTATGCCGCTGCATTCGATTGCATGGGTGAGTATATTAAAGAGAAGCAAGTACAAGAACACGCGTGCACATTGATTGAATTGTACAATAAAGAAACCTCGGGTGGTGCAGAATTAACCCGTAGTCCCCCTGATATGTCATGCATCGGGATTTATCGTGATTTTCACGCGTAAAACGCCGCGTAAGTTATCCTATTTGTTTAGGTTATCGTGAAGAGCCATTCTCACTTTGATTCTCCTCTACATCAGTGGTCTTAAACACGCATCCCGCAGCTTTACAAGAAATGTACGTTCCCTCATTTTGCTACATGGTACTTGCTTTATTTTTTTCTGATTAGAATCATAACACTTTGCTCGATAAGCTACGAAGTGGAGACTGGCCCGAGCATTGAGTTTCGTGAGGCACACCATGCGATCATTAGGAGTTTAAACATCGCCGCGAAACGAAAAGTCTGTATCGGATCGGCGTCCAGATTTCATGTCAATGTGGAGAGATCAGTATCTATCTGGTCCTCGAATCCTGACGTCAAATCGCCGTCAGAAATGATCCAAATATGAGATAGAATAAAGGCGTTATTTAAAATTGCAACGTTAAACGACATTTTCTTCAAACTGGCCCCCTCCCCCCTTCCGTCGTTCCAACCATTGTCGCTGTCCCGACACTTGGGGGACTATATTTAGGGACTTCGGCCCGCTGGGGGAGGTGAATATGAGAGTCTGCTCTACATGATCATCAATTGTAACACAGAGGCGTGCACAGAGTTCGCAACCTTCAAGGAGGGCGTTGAGGGGGGGGGGGGGGAGTTTCGTCGCTGCGCCCCTTACTTATTGTGTCATTGTGAGGGCCTGTTTTTGCGCCCCCTCCCTATTATGTCAATGTATGCGCTGACTTACCCTTCCCCCCCTCTCTCTCTCTGAGGCGATGGCTGCCCCTCGCCCCTTTTCATGTGCACTTCGATGGCTTTATAGATTGTAAGAGACTTCACGCGTGAAACCACACACCTTCGCTGTGGCTTACTACCACGGAGGCAAGTTCAAGATACCTCTTCGTTTGCAATATTTAGGTTCATTTCGATTAAATCTACGAACCACCCCGACAAGTAAGAAACGGCGCTATATAAAGTAGCCGGTCATAAGACGCAGCATTTCTCGGCATGCGATATAAGCGCAACCAGAGGGATTAAAAGTAAGAAACGTCTTAGGTATGCGCGGCAGTCTATATAACTACCTTGGCCCTTATTGATTACAGCCCAGGGATGTTACAGAAACTAGTCGCAGCAGACCGACCGCGCCTCCATCTCTGCGGCAGACTTCCGCAAAGGCTATACGCGAAGCGTATAACGGGTGTGCCAGCGGGCCGTTCGGCAGGCGTCTTTACTAATTACAGCGTCCCAGTCTCACGCTGTAACAAGCGGTACATAGGGCGGCGTGCTGATTGGTCACGACTCGGAGGAAGAAGAAGTATTTAAAAAACAGCCTGACCAGTTGGGCGCAGACGGTTTGAAACCTAACACGGATCAACTGAGTAGCTTTTGCCGCGAGAATCAAAGACACAAAGAAAGAAAAAAGAATAATTCGTTCGAGTAATCCGCGCCTGCTATCACTTTCGTTTTCGAACCTGGCCAAAGCACGCCGCGCACAGTCGATGCCTCATCAGGAACGCATTAATGTCAGGTAAGATTGAGTGCGCTGCATTTACCGCAGGCGCCTGGCTCGCACGGCGAAGAAGAATGTGTTCTCTCGAAGACAAGAGGCGGAGCCGTTGTGTTATATACGTCACGAACAACAACGGCTTCGTCTTTGGCTGCTCGAGCTTGACCGAAAGGCGGCTGACCTGCTCGTCGGGTCCGTTTTTTCCTCAACCGTCCTTTGGGTGTACGCCAGCACCGTATAGCAGCGGCTCAAAATTGGTAACAACCGGAACTATAAGTACACTTCGTTACCGTGCACGATAACAGGTAACGAGATGATAACGAATGATAGTAATTGATGGGGTTTTGAGTCCTAATGCCAAAACTGGTTTATGAAATTGGACGATAACGCAGCAGAAACCTGATCGGTATCCGATCATCGTTCATAGATAGACAGCATGAGGAAAGTAATTAGACGGAGGCGCTACGAGAGCTGTACACAGGGGTTCGGATTACGGATTGAGTGCGACTGGTTGGTATTCTGGTTTATATTAGGAGCAGGAAGGCAATGCGACCACTTTCTGTAATGCAAGTATAGTGGCCAATTCGAGTAACAAGACTGTCTCCGAGAAGCGGAAACGTGGCTGGTGGTTAAGTTGATGGAATGCATTCGACGTCAGCAGAAAACTAGACGTATTGGAGGCCATGAAATTCGATACTACTTGGTGGCTCCGGTTGAAAGACACTATAATTGTACACTATATATACTGGAATGATAAAGTTGTCGGCAAGAGTTAGTTCCCTCTGCTACATTGCACTGGGAAATGGTAATCAGGAGGGAAAATATGGGTTCTATGTACAACTTGAGTGAGGACGTCCTTGAGGAAGCGCCTGTATTGTATTGGAGTGCACTTCTACAGAGTTCCATATACTAATAATATGACGATGAAAAGCATGGTGACATTTCCTCTTGTCACGTGTGCCAAGACCTCTTAATGCATGTGGGGTTCTCTGGCATTATAAGGTGCTATTGGGCCTTCTGCAAATGCGTTCTCTGCGGATAGAGAACACACATACACACACACGCACACAAACCTAGACAGAGAGACAAAGAAACGCTGTAATGAATTGCTAGATATGTCAGCCTGGCTATTCGCGTAACATATTACTCTATTGTGTTGAGTGATGATTATGATATGCGCACTGATATACACTTAGCAGTAAATACAGCCACAGACATGCATAGATTACACCATTTACAAAGTTTATTTGAGACTTGTGGCCCTCAAGCACGTGAACACTACTTCTGTGGCACGTCACGCCCATGTGGTACTTTACCATGGGCCGAGAATGTGACGCAGTTCTATAAGCGCGAGTCCCGTTGACGGTGTATTACAGTCTTCAGAGACTGCCTCTCTGATTCACATCGCGCGCAGTCACAGAAACAGGTTGCAGGTATTCCGGGAGCATTACTTGCAGTTAAAAAAATTGCGAAACACATAGCTGAGGCCTTAAAATGTAGCTCCTTAGCGCAGTCCCTTTACACTAACCTTCTGTTTAATCTGTCTTGAACGTGGCGTCTGTCTTGAACGTGAATAAAAACGTGGCAGAAAACAAGGACGAGAAGAGGAACGGCAGATTATACAGCGCTGCCCTCGACCGTCCTCGTTTTTTGACGCCCTTTGGTTCGTTCAAGATGGAAGCACACCAACTTGCCCAATCGACCGTTCTGATGCTTCTGTTTATCTGTATAACCTCTCTTTTAGCCACATTAGTTGGGCCGCAGACATAGCTTAAATGTACTTCGCCCATGATCATTAGGTAAGTTTGACGAGTCACGGCAAAAGCCCAATCATGTGGTACAGTAGGTTGGCGAAAGCAATCAGCGAGATTTGCTCAACAGAACACAATATGATATACAGAAAAAAGAAAACGTGGCTGATCCCTCTTTCTAGGATTATGTATAACAGGAAAGTTAAACCTGTCTTAACAGAAATGGTTGATCGTTGATTGTGCATCGTTTCGCCACAAGGATGAAAGAAGGAACGCAACAGCAACAAATTGCGAAATCACGCGAAAGAGGGCAAGCAGCTCGAAACTTGCCGCGCGCACCTCAAACAGAAATCACGCACGAAATGAGTGTACGCAGGACGAGTGCGGACTAACTGCGAAGACGCACGGGCCGAGCGCACAAGTATACACAGACAAGCGCGAACAACTGCCCACATTTTTTTCCATTCTTCGTGTGTGAGCAGCGTGCTTCTTTCGTGAACGCGGCCGCGGCAGCGAGCGGAGTGACCTTCGTGCTCTCCCGAATCACGCGCGTCTCACGAGCGCGCGCGCGACCGTGCTCCTTGGAAGCGGCGCTCAACAAAACGCCAGAGGCGACGACGTTGGCGAGCCCAACGCTACCCATAGAGTTTTCCTAACATACAATAAGGGGGACTCTGGCGCTACTGTCTGTGGGAGCTGCAACGCACGGCGCTTCAGCTAGCATGGGAATGATGCGTAGTAACACACATTTGTCCAATCTTCGTACTTCTGGTCTGCTTCTGGCTCCGTGTGTTCGTGTGGCTTGGAGCAGTTTTCTCACGAAACAAAAATCGGCAAATGTTCAGCGGTTTCGCTTCACCACCCTATTATTTTAGGTTTGCCTTTCCAAATTGGGTCACGAAGTTTGAAAGGGTTGAATTTTTCTTTCAAAACAATACCGAAACACATCAATAAGCGAAGCCGCAAGTACGATTCGTCTCCCGCAAGTACGAAGACTAGGCAAATGTGTGCACTATACTCATCATTCCCATGTCGCTGAACGATGGCAGCGACAAAGTCCCCTCTAGTTATTTTGATGATTGATTGATTTGTGGGGTTTAACGTCCCAAAACCAACCATTTGATTATGAGAGACGCCGTAGTGGAGGGCTCCGGAAATTTTGACCACCTGGGGTTCTTTAACGTGCACCCAAATCTGAGTACACGCGCCTACAACATTCCGCCTCCATCGGAAATGCAGCCGCCACAGCCGGGATTTGATCCCGCGTCCTGCGGGTCAGCAGCCGAGTACCTTAGCCACTAGACCACCGTGGCGGGGCTCTAGTTATTTTAGGAAACTGTATGACGCTACCCAACACTAGAGTAACGGTATATGGTCCCTACAGGACCAGAGTAGAACAACTGTTTTCTAGCGCCGCCAGCAACCATGCATTGCGGAGACGCTGACGCTCAGGCCTATTTTGTGTGTTCAGACGCCGCCGCGGCAAACCGAATCCGGCTGGTCTTTCCCGCATTTTCTGAACGCGGTTCATCGATGCGTGCGGGTGACCGTAGATCAGCTCTATGTGCGCACAAGGTCTGCAGTTCTACCATCACAGCCGTCGGATGTTACAATGACTGGGTAAACTGGTAAAAAAAAATGTTTTGCCAGTTTTACCAGCTGCTGTGTTCTTTGCACTGTTCTTTGTTGCGCATTCATGTCCGTTCAAATGGAGCCTGATTACCTACCTTCATGAAAAGGAAATATATTTATTCACCACTGATGCAGCTAAAAGAGTGCCGTTGTCGAACACAAGGACGATTCCGGCGCCGTAGATATTCACCGCCGCTGGTGCGCGTGACAACTATCGCACGAAATAAAAAAAACTACGTAAAAAAAAGGTGTCGCTATTGGGACTCGAACCCGAGATTTTTTAGTGGCATTCCAATGCTCTCTTGCAAAGCTACGACCAAAACTGTGAGCTGAACTCTAAACTGACTTTTATGATGCAACAATTTGCGTTTACATTTGAAATAAATTGTTTTACAACAGTGAAGTGACAACCTTGCGTCACAACAATGCGAATTGTGTAAAGAGTACGCCGCTGTACTTTTACGCACTGTCAAAGCCTAAGGCATAACTCTGCATTGAGTTATATTCACCAAGACTAATCGGGTCTCGGTACCATCAAGGTCAACAAATGTCGCATTTCACCAGCGTAACGTGACTGCTGAATTTTCCGCTCGGTAACCGGTCAAAAATTCCGAAAATTTGCAAAATATGATTGTCGCAGGACAAAAGAAGCTGATAATGTTCGCTCTGCACTTTTCGCCACACGCTGAGCAGGAACGTCGCTTTTTTTGTTGTTTTACCACGCTATATTTAGTCAGCTCTTATGTTGCACTTTACTTGGCAATCGGCAGAAAAGTGGCCTTCAAGCACTGCAATCAGCGCGAGAAGCACGCAAGCCAAGCATGTCAATTTGCAACGTGGCAAAAAAAAAACAAAAAAAATACGACAGGAGTGTCGTTTGCAAAAACACGGTGTGACTTCGCCGCATCGCTGGTTGCTAGCCAGCATCATGGCGGACCTATGCGCTACTCTGGTCCCGTAGGGGACCTTATAGGTACTCTACCCAACGCAAGCACGTAGAGCCATCTTACTACTGATGACGAAAATGCGCTGACGTTACAGAGCTCTAAGGACCACCAAACAGTGTATGCATGTATATAAATTGCTTGTCGTTAGCGAGCTTGACGGCGTACGCTCCGTGGCCGAATGGTTAGCGCCGTGCGCTGGTGCTCGTGTTGTCGCCGATTCGTCGCCCCGCTACAGAATCTCTCCTTCTCTTATCTTGCTTTGCAATCTGTTTCTATATGTTTTGCGACGTCATATCAGTGACGGATATGCGTCAGCGGAGCCGTGGTGGACTTCGGTATATAAAACACTTTCGTGTTAAAAAGACGGAATGAGGGAACACTCAACTTCAATATTCAACAGAGGGCGCCCTTAATCATTTGTAGTTATGACAGAAATGATTTTAATATGTAAAGAAAAGCAACGCGTACTGTTTATCGGTAGGTTAATGCTAGTACAAATGTGTCTCGATTTCAAGGTGAGTGATAGCATGAGCATATACTAATAAAAGGGCTCTTCGAGAAGTTACAGACCATTTACGGCGAGAGAAGCAATCCGACCTATCGATGAGCTGGGGCCATCGACCTGTCCATCGCTCAAGTTCACGGACATGCAAACATGTACCAAGCGTTGCCGCGTCACGGCCATTCTATTTTCGCGCCGTCGCGACTGGCGTGAGTCAGAGTGACCCATTGTCCTCGCTGCTGTAGCGAGGCGAGGCGCTTTCGGGGGCATCGGGGCTAACGGTTAAAAAAAAAACGATTTGGACGTATCTGGTCCCACTACGAAGAAGCCGCTTGGAAGACTAGATGCGAAGGAGTGAAACGAGCATGAAACGGTGGCACGGTTACCACGCCTTCTGTGTAGTCTGTGATTGCACTGTTGAGACAAACAATCGCAAAGTGCGCGCGCGCGCATGTGTGTGTGTGTGTGTGTGTGTGTGTGTGTGTGTGTGTGTGTGTGTGTGTGTGTGTGTGTGTGTGTGTGTTTTTGTGTGTTCCAATAGCAAAATGGAGAGAAGGTGGGTGAGCATATGGTACGCATATACCTCGCAAGTGGAACGACGAACCGTTGCAGGGCTCTTCCATCTTTGAGCGCGCTCGGAAAGGGAGAAGAGATCGGCTGCAGGTTGGGAGGCGTCCCATTTTGGATGCTTCGCTTCTTCTTTCTCGCGCATAGCCTTAATCCGGTTTCTGGCTCTCCCGTCCGCTTCTTCAGCGCCAGCTCATCTCGGCAACTCGCTGGGGTCGCCGTCTGGTTCAGCGCCCTACCGACCGACACGCGCGAAATGCAAAAGGCGGCAGCGTGTTTGGCGCGCGCCGCTAACGCCGCCATGCTGTGCGAAGCCAAACGAAAAGGAAAAAAAGAAAACGGTGCTGGGAGAAAGAACGAATCGGGACGCTGGGCCTGTTTCCTTGCTCGCCAAAGGCTGTTCAGTCCACAGCAGACACTCGCGTACTACAGCTAGGAGTTCGTCTTCAGGGCTTCCCCGCGCCAGTCCCATATCGCGCAGATTGTCTACCGATTGCTGGCGCCATTTCTCCCTTGTTTGCACGTAGCTCGTTTTCACAGCGTCGTCGTCTTTCGCGGAAAGAGGAACTCCTGTTCGGCACGACGTGAGTATGCGGATAGTATACGCGATCTTTTTGGTATCTATCACCTTTATCTCATATCTGTATAAGTGGTCTCTGCTGCAGTGTATCTGCTGTTTGCAACGTGTCGTCTGCCTTAACGGTCGTGTACAGCTTTCGGTCATCGTGGAAAGCGAGGATCTAATTCCCACCTCCTGGACCCGTTTGTTCGCGATCAAGGAAGCATGTGGCTCGGTTACTTTTACTGCATCTTCTTCTCCCATCTTCGTTTTCTTCGTGAAATAGATGGCTCGTTTTGCATTGCTTTTTCTTTTTTTCGAGGTCAGATACGAATCGCCGTAGTAGCTGCGCTTGCGTTTATGCACTCGTGGTATACGTGGCCTCAAATTGTTGCGAATAGATATTTGTACGTGTTGGCATATGTATCGGAGGAAGTATACATTCTAGTTACGTGTAATCCCCCTTGTATTTGTAGCTGTATCGATGTAGTTGTTCAAGTAACGCGTAGTTCACCCTTTACTCGTAGTTCTATATCCGGTCTTTTTTTTTTGTCGTACAATTTACTTGGTAGATGTCTACAGTATAATATTCGCGTCGTGCTGAGATGTAAAATTAAGAGCTCTTAATCGCTTTCTCGGCCGATCGACTGAAAACGGCATAGTGCATTTATAGCCACTATACATAACGTGACGTCTAAGGGAATGCGCAAACAGCCTTTACACGTCACGACATGCCTGCCATGACTTTGCGAATGAGGTGCAAGGAAATGTTTCTCAGCGTGATGCAATTTCCTCGTGCGGCACGCCCGTGCTTTAAGCCATGGTGGACTAGAAACGTGCGTTTTGTCGTACGCTCGCGTGCCTTTCGAGTCCGGCCTTGGCTCAACATGACATGTCTTCTTGTGGCACGCATGTGCTTATAAAACCGCGTCGAGGCGCAGGCGGCAAGAAGGATGATTGATTTGTGGGGTTTAACGTCCCAAAACCACTTCTGATTATGAGAGACGCCGTAGTGGAGGGCTCCGGAAATTTTGACCACCTGGGGTTCTTTAACGTGCACCCAAATCTGAGTACACACGCGGCAAGAAGGATGCCGCGACTAGTATACCTTTCAAGGTCACTTGCATTACTTCCTCGTTCGCAAAATCTTAGAGGCATATGTTATGCACTACATATATATTGTTCATCTTGTTCGTCTCCTTGTATATGCCCTCTTATATGACTGCTCTCTTAATTGTCTGTTTCGTTTTTAAGGCTGTGGTGATGGACATGCAAAAACACAACTGAATTTTGTGTTTCGGATGTGAGCGTATTTCTTGTTTATACACCGCTATCGTTAGACTCCTTTTTTTGTTTAACATGTATATAAGAGAGAAAAGCATCGTATGCACAAGGGAAAGTCCGTCCCTGAAAAGCGAATTATGATTTATTCTTGTGTCAAGTATTTCTGTCTTATTTCATTTTTTTCGTCTTTTTCTTCCTACTATCTCACTTTCCTCCATATTTCTCCCTTCACGAAGTAGCCGGCAAGCGTTGCGCTACTTTAGGTCGCAGTTGTCAGCATGTTCCCTGCCTAATCAATCTGTATCTTTGTTGTTTTTTTTTTCTTGTTCAATTTGCGTGTGCATCCAAACCAAATAAACAAACAACGCTAACTTTCCAAGTGCGCCTCTTGGATAGGACGAGTTCTGCATTCTTCCCTCGTAAACACCTTTCGGTTGCTGCTCGTGCGATAATGTGAAATAATCAACGTTCTCGCATATATTGTGGCCCGTGCGCGAATCGCCTACAGTTCGCGGATTGATCTGATAAGCTTTGAAGAAATATTTGCTTCATTTTGCAGCGCACATCGTTGCTTCGAGCCAAAAAGGGATCAGCCTGTGGACAGACAATGACTTCGGCTGCGGGACTGTGTTGCTTTGCAGTTGTCCTCCTCTGCTCAGGTAAGTACTTGCTGTAAACCGATAATAAGTTTTCCCTGCAGAGAGGATAGGTATGTGCTCAATATTGACTAAGCTTTTGTATATTGTTCTTAAACGAGTATCACCTCATTTATTATATCCATCAAACGTGCCCGTTTGATATGGGGGCTTTAACGTCCCAAAACCACCGCATGATTATGAGAGACGCCGTAGTGGAGGGCTCCGGAAATTTCGACCACGTGAGGCTCTTAAACATGCGCCCAAATCTGAGAACACTGGCATACAATCAAACGTGTCTGTCATAATCCATTCTGTTCGTGATTTAGAGTGAGTGGGTAAAAACTTATCAAGAATTTGTCCAGCAGTGTTTAGCGGGATGGCGCTACAAGTACCGCAGCCTAGGTAACGGCATCGAGCCCTTGGACATGGGCGTCATCCTAAGCTTGCCTTGGAAGCAATACAAAATCGATTATATAAGCAATAATATTTATTTATTTATTTATTTAACACATTAGAAGGTGTGTACGTACGCTAAATTCAGTTATCTCATTATCGTGATATTAGTGTAGAAAAAACACACAAAAGCAAGGAAAACAAGAACGCTGTGTGTTTGTTGTTTTTCTGTAAGGGCTCGAACATTGCCAGGTCACCCGACGTACTCCAAATGATTTACACCATTTTTACACCATATTTGGGCAATAATTCAAGCGGCTTACGTTTTTCATCCTTTCTCGCGACCCAGTCAAGCACATCAGCGCCGGCTGCCTTTTCTCAAGCGACTTCCTGAACTCGGATTTCAAGTCGAACTCGCATTTGGGCTCCTCGTCCGAAGACGACAGCTACGGAGACGAGGATGGTATGACTCCTCACGAACTCTTTTTCTTTGCTCTATTTTTATAGGGTTGGATCTGTGATAAAGTAGTACTACAGCATTAATCTGTGACATCACTGTTTAATGTATGGCGCGTCGTAGGACACTTCGCGTGTATCAAATAGCTTTATTGCACGTATCCCATGGTCTCACCCATAAGGCCGATAATATTTTCAGCATATTTTGCTTGTAAATCTATTGTAAAAGTGATGCAAAAAAGCATTATCTGATGACGTCACTCAATAGCGTCAAAGATGGCGAACATTTGGTGCGTTATCGTGATGCCACTAGTACGTCATGTCAAGTAGCCTCACTTGTCAATGTCATCAGTACATGACATTGTTGCATGGCCAAGTATGGAGAGACCCTGTAGGCATTGCAAAACACCTAAGGGGCTTGAAGTCTTCTTCCACTGCAAAAAACACATGGTGTGCTGAAAGCCTTCAGCCGGGGGGGGGGGGGGGGGGGGATTATTACGATTGACTAAGAAAAGTGCCTTTCTGTCATCTCAGGCAAATGTGTAAAGGACCATTTGGCTATTGTAGACAATGTATACTGAACAAGCTATGGCGTCTCATCTCCTTGCTGTAATCGCAGTTGGGATAGTTAGTGACTGGGATTGTAGTTATGCGTAAAAAAAAAAACATCTCTGTGCCTTGCAATGGAGCCAGGGACACCGCAGAGAGAGACCCAAGGTCGATAGCGCAGGGCAGCCGGTGAGATCGACGAGCCTTCGATGAGCCTGCTTGAAAGAACGACCTCGCCATCTGCAGTTGACCTATAGACGTCCCGAAAGCGAACCATACAATCGCTCTGCCCACCGCTCGTACCGGCAAACACTCCAGGAACGATGCAGCCTTTGCGTGTCTTTCGTTTAAGAATGATGCACGCCGTCTATGACGAGTGCGCGTTGTGGCTCAGAGGTGCACTGCCTGGCGACCTTGTTTTTGATTGGTACTTAAGAAGCGGGAGAATGCTTGCCGAACGGACTAAGTGTGCGCTAAATACCGGCATTGTAAGCTGTTCGGCAATGTAGTCACATTGTATTGCGTAAAAGCACGTGCGATGTTTGATCGTCCCGTTTGTTAGGCGCTGGCTACGAGTAGGCGTCGTGGAGCAGCCACATGGGTCGAACTTGTTGATGGTGCGCTGCTAAGTTTGCGGCCGCCGCATCTTGATGCAGTCTTAGTGCTAAAACATCTTTTTTGATCAATTCAGTGTCACTTTAGAAAAATAATTGGGCCGAAGGGACGTGTAGAACAGGGTGCTTCAGTTTTACTGACGGGAAATCTTTACTATAAACTACTTGCCACCGGTCCGCTAACGGATCATCACTTTGCAGATATCTTTCTAGAAGTGGTGTTTCAAACTGTAGATGAATTAACCGCAGATATGTACGTTTGTGTTATAGATTTAGATAATAAACTTGAGCGCCTTTGTAAATTTCGTTGAAGTTTCTGATTTCTGACACCGCTGCTAAGATAAACATAATGTATTCAGCCTGTATTGACGCGCCTTTAACTCATAATACGCGCATAGTTTGGACCAGTTGTGATTATAGTTAGATTTATCCCCATTTTGTGGTGCATACGCGTTTATGAGGGATTGTTCGGACGATGTGACATTCCGAGGTGTTTCGCCCCTAAAACATTAGCTAGTCAAAATGAATCTGGAGTCTCCAACCAAGGCATACTTCATAATTGTATTTGTATTCTCCGCGGTGGTCTATAGTTATTCATGGTACTCGAATGCTGGCGCGAAGGCCGCGTGATGTAATCCCTGTCGCAGTGGACCGATTTTGATGGAGGCGAAATTCTGGAGGATCGTATGTTAGGCTCTGGTACACATGAAGAACCCCATGTGGTCGAAGTATCTGAGCCCTCCTCTACGGCGTCTCTCATAATCGTGTCGCGTTTTTTGGACGTCAGAGCTTAGGAATTATTATTAGTGTACTAAAGGAGCGTAAAATCTCGAAAGCGCATTTCCTACACTTGATGGCGCCTTGCATAGGCACCGTAAAAGAAAACACGTACAACAAGCTCTGTGCTTAATTTATAACCGAGTTGTTCGCATTTCAGCAGGTACACTGTCAAGTGAAGGCGCCTACATCGGGTGCCATCGTGCTGACAATGTTCATCGTGCATAACGTTACTGCTTATCGTAATGGGTTATGGGCACGCGTATATTGGGTTGACTTGTGATCATAATCTGTGACGTCAAGATGTCAGTTCCTATATGTATCAGGTTGTGGGAGTTGTGTCGGAAATATGCGACTGGATATATTGCTTAATCACACAGGTCTACAGGATATCGCCATTGCCACCAGCTGGATCGTCATATCAGTGCTGATATCTTAGGCGACCTTGGTAATCAAGAAATCACTGATAAAAATACAGACTCCATCTACTGTAATCCGTAACCCACGTGTGCATGATGCGCGAAGTTATAGCCGTAGCGTGGAGAAACATTTATTATTGCGGTGCATTAAAATGAAAGTCACTAATCTGTCCGGATGACTATGGGTGTTGATATGCGCTGTATTGATACACCAAAACAAGCGACATGACAGGACACATTTATCGTGGTGTATCAGTATTGTGCAACACAGAGTGATGTCACATACCGACTAGCCCCGCAAAAGCATTATTGCGTCAACAGATTTGACCACACTGTAACAGAGGACTTGCTCATCGAGGCGTAATAAGAGACGACCAAGCCGGTTTTTATTTATACGGTGCATCGTTTTCTGCGTTACCTTAACAGCCGGCGAGTTGAATTCTGCATTCACCCGTATATAGCTTTGCTACTGCAGCTAAAGTCGCGGTTCGGGGGTAGAAACGTTAACCTCATTCGGGCATCGTCTTTATCAAAGTGGTCGCCGTGCTTTTAGCGATATGCCTGCGTTGCGCGCTGTTACGGGCAAGCGAATTTGAATGCGCCCGAGTGTAAGAAGCCGACAGTCGGGCTTCGCCTGACTCTCGCCACGCTCGCTTTGTGTCTTTGTCTTTGTGTGGGTGTACATACGTATAGCTATATCTGTGCAACGAGAATAACTAACTAGTTCACTGCTTTAAGGCGCACAGTACTAGTCGTCCTCTCTGCGTCCCCTTGCCGATCCTTGTCTCTTGTACCAATAACACCGGCGAAAAAGTTTTTTTTTTTCCCGGTACTTTGATACGGTCCGCAGCAGACGCGTTTTTTTTTACATAGATGGTCGTAAATAAGAAGAGGTAAAGTAGTGCGACGCGGCAGTACAGATTGCGAAACCAGACGACGTTGTACGATTTACATACTGTAGTGGCATGCAGTTAGTATCGTTATTATTGTGTCATATTGTATGCGTATGTTCCGACTTGTATATGATGAAATTGCGATAGACATGGTAGAGAGGTCACATCGCGCTCGACGACATAGTTTGTATATAACTGAACCTGAAGGTTCGCGAACATGTGCCTTCTGACTGCCGAGAAATATTGGACAACGACAAGACGGTATGCGTAGCTGTTTGAGAGTGTTGCAAATGAACTGCGCAAAACAAATCATATTCGCTCGGTGGCGCTGCCGCGGTGAGTAGAGTGTATGGGTTGAAGTCACAGCCACATCGTGTTTTTCTTTTCGGGCAAACGCATATTCTTTATGTGCGTGCCAACCGTAGCGATGCGTCTACGTGCGTATTGTTTGCCCTATGCGCATAGCGGCACTTTAACGTCACGTGCTTGCATGGCGGAACGAGCCTCCGCGAGGTGCGGCCGTTGTTGGCCCGCTAACTCCTCCGCAAGCAGCGCGTGGCTTTTGGAAGGGCCCACGAGTAAGGCAAAGCGGTTTCAGTCGCTCGCGTATATTTTCCCGGTTTTCATCTCCAGCGCAGCGATGCGTAAGGTCTCAAATGACGTGAACAGGTTGAACGACCGAGCATCTCTCCACACTCGGAAAGCAACGGGGAAGGAAAACGGTAGGTATCGTGTGTATAGTGTGGACCTCAGTTTGCGAAAAGTTCTGGTCGCATTGTCTCCTGCTGTGGTTGTGACCCTTGAACACGAACTGCGCTGGCGCAGCACCCTTTACGCGCCACTTAGTTAAAGGATCTTGAAACACGGTTTCAAGTAAACATGGAATGAACTGTCTGGAAGTGCTTATTGCCTCACGAATTAAACGGCGCAAAATTTTAAAAATCCGTCCAGTGTGAGGGGGGTTACAAAGATTCGGCGCATGCTGCGATTGAATTCTCTCTTCTCTCGTCCCGACGAAAGTGCTGGAAGCTAAGGAGGGAGGGATGGCAGGTGCAAAGAAAAACGTCACGCGTGCATCGTGACCTTGAGCACTTTTTCTTCTTCAAATGTGTGGCTTTCTCAGTGTGATTGTGCACGCACCGAGCGCGCCATGTTCAAATCAGGCAATAGCTGATAGATGGGCTTACTAAGAGTGATTTGGTTGATTGATTGATTGATTGATTGATTGATTGATTGATTGATTGATGTGTGAGGTTTAACGTCTCAAAACTACCATGTCATTATGAGCGACGCCGTAGTGGAGGGTTCCAGAAATTTAGACCACCTGGGGATCTCTTACGTGCGCCCAAATCTAAGCATACTACCAGTGATTTTTGGGCTTATTCCGTGATTTGTCGAGAGAAGAGGAAGCAATTTTTAGCTGAATTTGATAATTTATTGTGAATTCCACGCCGCATGCTGTGCTATGTTATTAGGCTCGCGTATTGTCCGGAGCCTCTACTACCGATCGGCAGCGCTATCTGACCATGCTCAAAAAGTGTTGCAGGGCCCCTTTAAGGTGGTCCTCATATGTTCCACGTGAATGACCTTGAGGGAAAAGTGGGCCTTTAGTTTAAAAAGTCACATGACTACCATCCTGTTAATTTCCTTACTGAAAAATTACAAAAGCGTCATTTGCTTAACTAAATTGCACGGTGAACAGCCGTATGACATTCGCCATCGAATAATACATGAGGGACCTTGCGAGCTTTTGATTACGACGCGTTCGTCATATATACACCCATCATTTCTTATTGTAAACATAGCTGCGCCCCGCCGCGGTGGTCTAGTGGCTAAGGTACTCGGCTGCTGACCCGCAGGTCGCGGGATCGAATCCCGGCTGTGGCGGCTTGCATTTTCGATGGAGGTGGAAATGTTGTATGCCCGTGTGCTCAGATTTGGGTGCACGTTAAAGAACCCCAGGTTGTCAAAATTTCCAGAGCCCTCCACTACGGCATTTCTCACAATCATATGGTGGTTTTGGGACGTTGTACCCCATATAATAATCTATCAATCAAACATAGCTGCCCTAAAGCTGTGTATCAACGAAGAGATTTAGACCTGGGGGAAAACGAGTCCACTCAAAACGTCAGAGAGCCTCGGCATGGTTTCTCTGTTGTCTTTGCATGCAACATTTGCCGTTAAACGCCCGCCGAGAGAAAACACTCGCGTCATTCGATGGAGGAACCCCGAGCGTCAAAGAAGGTTCGCGCGTCAAGGAGACGAGGCAAACACAACGTCGAGTCTGCGGCGCTCAAACGGATTCTTTTCTCAGTGAGAGGGGTCGGCCCTCTGTTATGTGGCGCTCGACGGAAGAGCACTCTTCACGTTGGGCTCTGTTGCGACGTCGTCGGTTCGCGTCGAAGGAATAAGGACGCGCGCGCTCCTCGCGGCTGTTTGCTGCAGGCATCGCGTCATTGAAGAAGAAGAGATCGTTCGCGAGCGAGGCGCGTGCCACTGTGTTGCATCATCTCGAGAAACTCACTCAACTTGCTTGAACGCGAGACGTAGGTCTCACTCGAATTCCGAGAAGCAGTAAAAAAAAAATGATGGCGGCACTCACCCGGCTACGCTTCCGCACATGCTGTGGTAGTGGCCGGCACAGTACAGATACACTAACGCCACGACCTTTTCGTCAAAGCTCCATGAGGCTCTGCGGAGCCCCACTCTCGACTACCAAGCCTGGGCGACCCAGCACGCCCGTGCGGCGGGCGTCGAGGCAAGCCTTGACGTCACCCTCATGGGAGGCCTAGGCCCGGCCACCTAAACCTGCTGGTTTCTTCTAATAAAGTTTATTCCTCCTCCTGTCTATAAATTCCAACTGTCCCAACTTGTCTATAAATTCTCCTGAGGCCCTCCGAGATCGGTGTCGGCTAGTAGTGATGCTCAGCTAAGAGGTCCAAGAACAAAATGGGCTATCCAGCAGGCCCAGGGCAACACCAACTTGCACGATCGGTACGTGCCAGAGCGAACAGCGGACCTATAGCTTCCTTCTTGGCTTAAGTTTGCAAGTGCTACGCGTTGCTAGGCTTTGCGAAATGTTTTCAAGGAACATGCTAAGTATTGCTAGGTTTGGCTCAGGTTTCCTAGAAAATGTCAACTGTTGCTAGTTCTTACGCGGCCATGGCACGAACCTGTCGCCTGACTATTGTTTAGTTCTTTGCAGGAACATGTAACCATAATAGTTGTTACATGGTTTTGGCGGGAATGTGTGACGTGACTAGTTGTTACGTTATTTTGGCGTAAACGCTTCGCAGTTTCCGTGCTCTTTAGTCTCTCTCTCATTCTCTTTTTCTCCTTGTTCTGTGTTGTCTGTCCCTGTATTGAGCTATTCCTTTGTACTAGTTTCCATACACTTTTTTTGCCTTTTATCTTTTTTGTTCGCTCTCTTCCCTCTCTTTCTATTCCTTTCTATATTCTTATTTATTTCTCTCTCTCTCTTCATGATCATACTCTCGAGCATCCGAGTTATTGCATCCCACGCCGGACAAATCGGTGTGGCGGGAGAAAGTGTGCCGGGTGCACGTGAGTGGGGAGCGAAGCAGAAAATGGAGAGGGGGACGAAGAGAGAGTTGCATGGGATATGGGATAGACGCAGATTGCGAGGCACAAGAAGGATTATTGGCCAGGTACTATACTCGGTGCGAGATGCCATATAAGAAATCACAGCATATCCACGGAGTGAACGATGACGAGCAGGACGAAGTTTCGAAGGGTTTTATCGGTAAATCGTGAATCGTCCGTCCGTCCGTCCGTCCGCCTGTCCTTCCGTCATCAAGAGGCTGGGCAGCGCCAAAGAAAAAACCCAGCCCGTCGTTTCGAGTCCTCTAATTGCAACTGGCCGGAGTCCCGGTTGCATTTTCGCGCTCATAAGTTCCCGCCCCGAAAAGAGGGCCTTCTCTTGTACATATTTCACCCGAGTCACACATTCGTCGAAACTACAACGCACTTTCCTGGTGGTGCCGGCGTCGTTGCCTCTTGTGCCGTTGAGAGGAAACAAAGAGAGGCAGAGAATGGAAAGCTACAAAAACAACCAGCCCTGTGGGCACATGCTCCAGAAGAAACCACGGCTGATGTATGTGCGCTTTAATGAAGTACTAACTACTGACTGCGTCAGTTTTGAGAGCGTAGCAGCTGGCGTAAAGCGGAAAATCGTGCTTGTTTCATTCGTTCACCTATGCTACTGGGACAGTTGCTGCACGATTTTCTGAAATTCACTTGAAGTCTAAACATTGGGCGTATCTTACTTTTGTGCCGGTGTGGGGATGTCGACCTTTTTTACGTTTTTTTCTTGTTTACGGTTCCGTAGCTTATGATCCGTGAAAGTGAGCAGCAAAAAATATTAATAATAATAACGCATCTCGCGTACTAGCCTCATCCTGTTCTATTACCGTATCCTCGTCGATTATTATCACGTATTGCGAAGTAGGCGGAGTATTTCGAAATATGTTGTTCTGAAAGTAATAATTATGTACTCTCTTTCAGTTAGTGCTCGCATAGAGTTATAAAACCATGCATGCGTGTTCAGTCGAACTTTTTTTTTTCTTCTCATCTTTCAGGACCCAGACTCAAAGGTTACGGGTGCCCGCTCTACCCCGAGAAGTGCTGGGAACACTGCGCCAAGTTGAAGAGATTTCAGGCTACCTGCGGAGGAGTTCTTCAAATGACTTGCGTCTGCTGACGTCACATTGACAGTCACCATTAGGGGGCACATCTGTCGGACAGTCAAGGAGGAGGAGGAGGAGGAGGAATAAATGAGGAAGGACAGGGAGGTTAGCCAGTAGCGGACAGTCAAGTTGCGTGAACGCTCAGGCAGCTCGTTTCGGGTTAGTTAAACGCGAGAGTAAAGAAGACCAAAGAGCTTGGAAGGAGGAAAATGATTAGGATAGATTTAAGAGGGAGCGAGGAGGAGGTAACGGGGAGATTCTAGAATTCTGTTCTGACACTCCAGTGGGAGAGACAACAGCGTCTGTGCAGCCGCATCGCTGCTGCAAAGTTTGTTTTGATGATCGGGCGGTTACGGCTGGGTGTGGTACGCTTACGTCAGTATTTTCCGTTTCTGAAAGGTATATCATCTTAGTTCCTAGGCGGAGCCTGGTGCTCCCAATATACATACATTTGTGATTTTAACGATGTCTCCTCATTTTTGTATTGCCCAGCGGCGAATAAGAACTTTGCTTGCAAAGTTAAGCGTTATGGTATATGTGGTTCTATTATTTGTTGATATTTCCTAGTTACGAACACCGGCGGCGGCAGCGGCAGACAACTACGGTGCCACACGTGACCTGTGTTCTGATCTCATCACAGCATTCGCTGTAAAATGTACGCCATGCAATACGTGCGTGTGGTCATGCTTCAAAGAGACACTACAGAGAAACAATGTCTTAGTTTTTAGATTGGCAAAATGCCCTCTGAAGACTTTAATGTCACATGTTTCACTATCCTAAGTTATTCAAGGTTAAAACAAGGTTAAAGCGTTTTTTTTCTTAATTTTGCGCCGAAGCCTCCGCGCGCGGCATAAAAAATATTAAAAAAATATGTTTCGCACTTTTGCAGCATTGACCCAATGAAAAATTTGCGCTACCTCGCATGCTAGGTCTGTGGCACCTATAGATGACAATGAACTTCATCTTTATCGATTAGGAGCCGCGTAGGGCCCAGCAGACGGCTTCAAAATCTATAACGTCATGGTTTTTAGGGCGGGAATCTCAAGATGGCGGCTCCAACCGCATTTTCTTTTCGAGTGTTTTTTGCGCCTACCGGACGTCGTGGCGTGGTCATATAGATGTTTTTGGTACACTGTAATTGTACTTCAGTAATACGCGAAAAATCATTTTGCTTTTTAGTCTTTATTCAACGCTAAGATGTACCGACGCCTCTAGAGTAATGTCCGCATAAGTTGTTTTTTTTTATGTTAATCCGCGATGGATGGGTAACTGAAAAAAGAATAAAGTATGCGCCAATTGCATGTCGGGCACCATATTATGGAATGTCAGCTCAGCGGGACAGATTTGTTTTGTTGTCGAGGTTGCGTGAAAGACTGTGCGCTTTTTACCATTTTTTTTAACGACAATGGCAAAGCTTTGAAACATGCGAGAGTGTGCAGGTCTGTTCCTATATTTTCAATCGGCTCACAGTCGGTCAACGGCCATGTCACGAAGGACACACGACAAGCGCCGTCTGTGCCTCCAGCAAGCAGTTACGGAAAATGACAGCCAATGGTATGTCTCGTTCAGCGATAGTAATAGAGCATTTATATATCTCGCGTGGTAAATACCGCAAAGCCACTCAGATCTCGTATACAGTTGAAACGCGATTCTCCGCAACCTTTCTCTCGATCGCACTCCCAAGCCCGCCAGTCCACGGAGTCGGTGCAATTACACACCGCGACGCAGCCGGTCCGCCCGCGACAGAGCATATCGCTCGCGCTGAGGTCGATCCCGCGGCATCAAAGGGACTCGCCGCTTCGCATTCGATCGAGTCGCCTACGTACGCGCCACAGGCTTCGCACGACGACACACTCGCGGCTGACACGAATTCGAAACGCAGGTGGCAGCTGACCAGTCGCGGGAGCGCGCGATGGACCGCTCGCATAAGCTGGCCCGCGCACGTTCCCGGTGTAGCATTGGGTACGACAACGTGCGTGGTTTCCACTGCCTCGGTTGTGTACAACCATATAGGCGAGCGCTGGACAGAGCTTGCTTGCTTGTTTGCACAGCGAAGACGTCTACAAGGCGGCCGACGCTCCGAGGCATCGCCGTGTGTCTCGCCCTGACGTTCCAATCTCTCCACTCTGACAGCTCGCTCGTCGGTGGATGGGTGTGTCGGTGCGTGCGAGTTGGTTCTCGAGCGCTGCTGCCGGTGTAACGGCGTTGATGAGATTTGACGGGCATCGCGCGCACCGGACTTTGCACGCTCGCTTGTCACGCTCGTGTGTGTGTGTCCCCGAATCGGAGATAGCAGGAGAGAACGGACGCCTTCTCGCGGGGACGCATCGCCCGAAGCGGCGCGCTGAGTCCCCCGTATGATCATGGCCCGCGTGCATGCGCCGATTGAAACGCCTGGTGAGACTGGCCTACATTTGGCGCCCCTCGCGGGTGTATGTATGTGCGAGACCTTGCTCCGTGAGCGTTTTGGCATTGCAGGGAGAACCAGTCCGCCCCTGCATTGCTGCGCAGTGACTGGAAACGGGACGCTGTTCGATTGTCGTCGCTGTCTTGCGCTGACCTTTCGTAATGTTATACATTCGCTGACTCATGCCTAGAGAAATATAATATTGCGTCACATCGAGAGTGAAGTGAACTGTGCATGTGCTTCCGCTCGACTGTACATGGGGGATGCATTCGATCAGTCCTTATTTGTATCATATGTTTATTTGTTTTGTTTTTTTCGTTTCGTGCCACATGGTCGGTGACAACCAAAACATTACAAAGAGGCTTGGCCTATGGTGAGCGAAAACCTAACTCATCCTCAAATAAGTGCTGAGTCGAAGATAAATAGACAGTGCTTCCTATAGAAACACCCAAAACTTTCTTTTTATGTTAACTACTAGGAGCAAAAGCAGGACTTCTTTTATTTTTCGGGAGGGAAGTTAGGGAGGGGGGAGGGGGTTAAACCCAGCTTTACTTATGTTCGTGTGTTCTTGCATATGTGTAGCACACGCATACTTTTTCTTCTAATTTCAGTTGAGGGGAGGGGTATAGTTGAACCCCCCGACAACCCCCCCCCCCCCACACACACACACTGCAAGAATACCTTATCCAGAGCGTGCTCCACCTGTCACGACACGCTGACAGAAGGGAGCACCGCAATTGTGTGGATGGGGAATTTCATACTTAATTTTTATGTCCCGCCGAGCACACTACAGAATTCAAATGAGCCAGGCTTTTACACTTCCGTTATGATTGCGAGACAGCGGTGGCGTTGACAGGGTGGGCACCGATTGAAACGTGGTGCTCAGTAACGTTACCACGTAAATGTAACTGGTCGTTAACGGGTTTAGTTATCCGAACATGCTCTCATACTAGCGTCCGTAGGCCGTCGTCCGGAATCGGCCGGGACTTGCCATATTGGTCTGCGCTCAGAGGTATTCCTGTAGTTAGGCGAACGTGTTCTTCCCGCTAGGTTCTTAGCCGTGTGAACAGTATCACAGCACTTGATTCCTATATATTGAATAAAAGAAACAACTAAAAAGAGGACGAGCTTTGCATTTCTGTGGAACGGCATACCAAACGCCTTGAAACGTCGTCATTAATTCTGCAGCAGCTGTGTCGTGATTTTCTACCTCGTAAAGCGCCGAGTTTCGCCCTCAGTTTCGTGTAAACGGTCGACGATTTAATAATTTCTTTGCCTCGGCTCACTGCACGAATTAAGGGCTCGGTTAAAAACAAAAACAGGCGGGATGCCTAGACACGTTAATACGGTGCCCAATCATTACTCATGCAAGGTTATGTCGGTAAAGAAAAAAAAAACATAGACGTTTTTCTGATTATTATTATTATACTTTTAACAGGCGTTAGAAGCGTCATTGCCCCCGGAGGAAAGAGAAGAAAAAGTAAATTTAATATTGAAACGAAACAAACAAATGCGCGATGTTCTCAAGTGTTGCTCGCGATTAACCTAACCGCTTGGGGCGCTCGACCAAATCGACGCGCTTTTTTGTTCTCACGCTCATTATAAACTTTTCAAGGTCGGTCCGCTCCCCGAGGAAATCTCTTAATTAGGATCCCATAAGCTCGAGCATCTGCCCACTTTGTCTTTTTTTTTACATTTTTCCCTACGAAAGGGTTAAGTGGTGTCGCGCTCAATCACATTCCGCGCGGCTAATTGGCACCGCCAAAGATGCCGCCGGCTCTGACAAGGGCAATCGGATAAATATGTCTCTCCAAGTGACGTCGTTTTTTGGCCCGACCCGCTCATTTAGGCCTTGCTGCAGTGTCGTTCGCTGTAGCTTCCGATCAAGGGCGTCTGCGCGATTTGTTACCGTCATGTGCGGATCGCTGAACTATATTTCTTGCAGCGCACATTTATTTATTTTTATGTGTCTCTGCTCTAACGCTGAGTGCGCAGTGTGGAGATTTTCGCAGACCCCCTATTTTGCGAAAACAGCGAAGGCGGGTCTACCGGACTGAGGAAAAACGACGGGAAAAGAAGTTAGAAAAAAAAAAGACCTATAGCGAGGTGATCGCTGTTGGTAGCAACCTGCTGAGCAAATCCGGGTCACTTGCTCATGTATGAAAAATGAAGTTGCACGGGGTAGAATGTCGAGGTACAAATATCTTCGCACATCATTTCCTGTTACAAAGGATCCAGAAATTACCGAGCTATTTGACGTAATCATACAAATATGGTGGCACATACACGATGTAAACCCTCTCTGCGGGCATAGAGCAACGTAAGGTACGGCATTCGCGACTGCACTGCTACCTGCTGCAAGTAACTCGATATAAATATATAGCATACGGGCGAGATGACGAGCGTTTACCCCAAGCGCGCGCTGCTTGAGGCAGTGTCGTGCGATTCCGAGTAAGGGCGTTTACGGTTGGAATGCGAGGGCATGGACTTAGTTTTGGACGCTCACATCCGGGCCCTCATCTTGTACCCAACGTCGCTCTAAGCTTGCGTGCCAGATTCTTCCGCTTGTGCGTTGATTACTGAACTCGCAGCCGAGCAATTAAAGGAAAGCCCGGCCAGCTCAGGGCTTTAATGGCATGTGTAAGTTGTCTGTTCTGTCGCTGGTGCTTTCTCCCCTTCCCAAGTTCAGCGTAGCGAACCGGAGTCTTCCTCTGGTTAACCTACCTGCCTTTCCTTCGTCTTTCTCTATCTTTCTCGCTGCTTTGCTGCTTTCTGGCGTAGACCGATTGCCGGCTGTAGATTAAATGGTGGACCAATCGACGATTCGGTCTGATGACATCATTGTGTGACGTCACGACGACGTCATATGGTGACGTGGTCTCGTGGTGGCTTTTTTGCGTCAATCGTGATGACGCCAACTGTCGGTCTTCGCGCTTGATCAGACATCTAAATGTTCCGCCTTAACTACACAAACGCAGATAGAGGTACACAGGTGCGATAACTACACGTACACTTATACGTACTCTTCGCCCATCTATTATCCGGCAGTCGTAGGTCGGTGAACTCACTTATCAGTCGACTCACTCGGGCAAACTCAGGCACAGATCGGGCCGTGAGTCTCAGTCCGGGTGACTTGTATTTTGGTGAGTTTCAGTCTGAGTGAGACCGGTTGAAGGAAATTTTAATGTGTGTGAGTCCGAGTGAGCTCGGCTGAGTTTGGTGAGTGCTGAGTGAGCTCAAAACGCAAGCTATATTTCTTGAGTGATTTTGCGTCAGTAGCACTTTTTTTTTGCCGACTGATGCTTGCTCATTCCCTCAATTAAGGCAGTGAAGGGCTTATTAAGGAGTAAAAGGTTAATAGTCTGCCATGCTTTGGAAGAAGCAGCACATTTAAAGGAAAGACAAGTCTATTCATGCGGAAAATGGGATATGCAGATGCCTATGTTTGACCTCTTTTGTTGTAGTGAACCTGTCTTCTCCTCAGGTTGACAGCTTCTTTCTATATATGAAATATTAGGTTGGGCTGGGCAGGACGGCAAGCAAGATCAGCTCTCGTCCCTAACTGAAGCTGACAGCTCGGTGCAGCGTCGGGCGTGAAGCGCGGTGTCGTCGGAATCTGGCTAGTATATCAGCCGTCGTTGTTAAACCCACGCTCCTGGCGGAAACGTCGACGGCACACTGTGCAGCGCTCAAACGAGAAACTTACACGTCACCACCCATTGTTAAAGGGCTCCGAAACCGCCGAGAATACGCCATTGTTCCTGAATCTGACTGTCCCATTTATTTTTCTTGTATTCTCTTATCGTATTGTTACACCGAAGCATGGCTTGAAGATGTCTCCCGCCTCACGAGTTTCCTTCAGAGACGGTGCCGCTTTTCTGCCGACGCACGATTTTAATGACAGGAGCAGCTAGACATTTGGTTCAGCTTGGCTCTGCTCTCTTTTCTTGTGGTGGCCACGAATGCTGTGGAGATGTGGACGTGAAAACCCGCCCATTTCGCTTCGAGTGGCAAACGCCTGACGTAGTTCCAAAGAACATCATCATCGTGACCGACATCTACCCACTTTGTTTCTCTTGCTTTCTTCCGCCGAGGGCCGCAGTCTTGAAATTGTCGACGTTGCGTGAAAAAGAAGAGACAAAGTGTGCGAAGACCTTCCCCACAGTGTGTTCAGCGTTAAATCCGAGCACTCTCCTTTTGCTTTGGATGCGCGTGCAAAATAAGCAACTCAATCACAATTAGGCATGGAATTGTACGAAGACGATTTCTTTGTTATAACAACTTTGGAAAAAAAACCGCCAACTCACTGACATGTGGTGCATTAGGTACAGCTTACCTTTGCAGCAACAACAATGAAGAATTTCAACCGTGGTTGCTTCCCAGGACCACTGGTTACGTAATTATGAGCCCCTCCGAGGCTTTGTTGCCGTCTAATTTCTCCCGCGCCACGAAGTTTGTCCTGTGAACCAGAGGGTCTATATATGACATCCGCATGGTGTACACTAAGATAACAGCCGACATAGTTCGTGAAATATAGTAGCCGGATAGCGCTAAGGGTTCTCGCCACTTTGCTGATTTACTTATCGCACACGGGGTCAGACAGCTTCGTGCAGTCATCGAGCAGCATTTTTGCGCAGCAGTACCACGGCAGAGCAAAATGATCGGTTGCGTTCGTAACGTTATAAACACGCAGCAACGGCGTGCTACTGCCCGCGGTCACTTACACAACTCCACACAGCGCGCAAAAGTAGAGAAAACTTCCAATACCGCAGTATTGCAAATGCAACACACGGGAGCACGAAATGGCGGGGAATACCCCACAACACCCATCACATAAACGCAGTGGAAAAAGGGGGTAATCTACTGCGTGAAAACCTAAAAAATGGCGCCCGGTCTGATGCACCGGTGCGCCACGTTGCTGCTTCGTTTGAATGCATGCTCCTACTTGGCCCTTACCTTTGATAAACGTATACTCCAGTATCACAAGTGTTCATTATAACACTTAACTTGCACCACAACCTCCGATTTTTTACCAGTTTTATTTTTCTAACAAGACCTTTCCTGAATATTGATAAATCCGGAAGCAACTGTTCGACCGTATGGTCGAAAAAAAGTTTCACTTGGTGTTCGTCTCGTTCCACCGAAAAAATTCTCGCTACAAAGTGGGAGAGGTGTGGAGATGTTGGCCCTCTCTTGGTTACGTACGTTGCACGACATCGCGGGGAAGCGCAAGTGCTGATGCAACAATTTGTGCAGGGATGCAACGATCCCGGTAGTGTGGGACCAGTGTCTCAACTGCATCGATCCATTGGCGTAGCCAGGGTGTGGCACACGGGGCCCGTGCACACTGGGCCGTAACGTGACGTCATTACATTGCATCGCAGCTTGTCAACTGTAACTTAGAAGCATCATAGTGCTTTGGGCTAGTTGGTATGACATGACGATTGTTATAGCGCAAGATCAGAACGACGAGAAAGAGACAAGAAGAAGACGAACGCTCGTCTTCTTCTTGTCCCTTTCTCGTCGTTTTGATCTCGTGCTATGACAATCGTCATGTCAACTGTGGACAGACCACGGAGGCCATGCAAGAAGAGGTGAGGGTCCTTTCATCCTGGAGGTAGTGCGAAACCACGCCGTAGGTGCAGAAAGTTTTCGTATGGAGACGGGAGATGATCAATACGTCGACTGAAAAGGAAATGAAGGATAACAAAAAAAAAGAGTTGAAGCAGCTACTCACTAATGATATACGAAAAATGAGGCAGCTGCGGAGCTGCGGTCGTTGACCTCCTCCTTTACCCTCCCATCATCCTCATTTACCATGCCACCACTTGCTGTACTCTAGAACACAAGACTGTTCTGTGCCTTACTCTCTCGCTCTAACTCCCCCGCTCTTTACTATATTGTTGATGTCTATGCTTGCTCTCTCTTCTTTATCTCGCTCTTTGTGTGTCTTGCCATCGCTATCAAACCCTTTTTCGGGCCATTTATTTCTCTCTCTGCATTTCCATTTCTAAGCCTATGTGTTCTTGTTCTCTTGCCCTCTATCTTTGTTTTTTCTCTTCTCACTTTCTTTCTCTCAATTTCTCGCTTTCTTTGTATCTTCCTTTCTCTGACTAAGTGCTCGCTCTCTCGCCCATCTGAGTTATTGTGTTCCTCGCCGCACTTATTGGCGCACTGCGTATTCGGGGGGGCGAACCAGAGGAAGAAGAGGATGATGAGAGCGCGTGTCGGTTCACGACGACACGCAGATCGCGCAACGCGGCATTAAGAAAAGCTATCGCAAGGCTCCGTTGCCGGGTACCAAATCTAAATTTCCATAAATACAGGTCTGCTCACGCACCTTCGCCACTGTGCGCGTTCTGTGATGAACTGGAAACAATAGATCATTTCTTTTTGACCTGCAGGCGGTTTAATACATTACGAAAAACCCGTTTAGAAATACCTTTACGTGGTATTGGTATGGACTTATCTGTGCCTTTCATTTTGTCTTTTGGAGCTACCATTTCTGGTTTCTCTAATGCGACAATATGCGCGGCCGTCCGGGACTATATTGATGAAACTAATGGGTTCACTAATGAACCAGTTCCATTATCCTAGCATGTCCACCTAATTATACACGTATAAAATCAGAATATTGCTCTGTTCCAAGAATAAATTCGTTTATGTAAATATTTGTATGCATTACATTGAGCACCACACTTATCTAGGCTATCAGTAATCTTTCTGCTTTACCTCCATTATTCCAAATCTGAACAGTAATGTTTAAAACCACTCGATTCTTAGCCAATCCCTCATAGTGGGTATGCGCCACTATCAATAGGTGAACAACAACAGCAACAAAAGCTTCACGGCTCCGCTGTGAGAGAGGAATTCAACCCTCGGTTCGCCCTAGGGTAATGCAAAAGGGAACCTACAAGTTTTATTTAGAAGCGTCGGCGCGGGGTGTCTGTCGGCGACCTTGTTTCTCGCCTGTCACTCAGCCTGTGTGTGCTGCAGCAGCGGGAGATCGCACGGGCCACCGCCAGCCGCTTGTGAAAAAAGGCTGCGGAGAAGCCACACTGGCAGTATCGCGCACCCTTGTCGCTCCATCCGCGTCTGCTGCTTGAGGTGTGTCGTTTTCTGAACCGCCACCCTTTGAAAGCGATGTAAAATTCGCTTTTGCTATTTCAGTCGCCGAACGGTCACGAAATGAGAAAAAAAAACTGCAGCGTTCACTTGGCTTAGGCAGACAATGAAAATCGCGACGCTCCGATGCACACAAAAGAGTGGTAGCACAATACTTCACGTTTTTTGAAGAACGCGTGGCCTACATCCTCTACACGGCCACCCCCACTTTTGAGATAATGTGCGTCATAGACAGCGCACCCACGTTCATTGTGACGAGGTGGGCCTACTAGGTCCCGTCCTTTTTGAAACGCAAATTAACCTCAAAAGTATAGACCAGGCGTGACCTAAAAAGGTCTGACACGCAAGTGTTCAGCGCATTTTCTCAAGTTTCTGTCGCGCACAGCGCTAATGAAAGAGATACCTAATATAAATACTGAACTGAACGTTATAAAAAAGTAGAACTCGTGTAAAACTGTCATCCTTACGTTGAATCTGTCAACGTTACCTTAAGAAGGAGCTTGATAAGCTGCCCCATCTTTCATCCCTAAACTTGCGGGGCAAGCGTCAAGACGCCGCCTCAGGGGTTCCACGCCTCTTGTCCGCACCGTCAACTTAGTTAACAACAAAATGCCGGTTAACTCATTAATAGTACTGTACACTGTACGTTAGACATTGACTCGAAAAACAGTCGCTTGAATACTTATTATCGTAATGAAAACTCTGAATTTTGTGTCGTCATACCGGTGAAACGGCGTTAATCCTTCGACGTCAAGTTCGGGAAATGATTATGATTGAGATTAATTGAACATCAAGTACACTTGCCCATCACATGAGTGTAACGGAGATTCCGAAAGAGTATTTGACGAGTATAAACTACTTTGGTGTTGCTTCATGGTGTCTTTTTGACATGCTCGCTCAGTTGTCTTCTTTAGTTCGCTTAATCTAGCACACTCTTCGTCTGGGTTATTACGCTCTGCGTAATTGTTTGTTGATTGTCGTCAGAATTACAGACGTCCTCGCGAACTCTTCTCCTTCAACGGAGCGAGAAACAACGTAGAGGTCGTGTCAAGTAGGCGAAAAAGAAGTGGTGGAAGGGCGACAGGCGTTCTTCGAGCAACGCGCCATTGCAACGCAAACACGGAGCCAAGGGGGTAGTGACCGCCGGAAATGTAAACAGCCTGCGCACGCCGTCGTTCGCACACATCGCCGTCCTTTTTTTGCGCGGCAACAGAGTTGCGCGCAGCGCGGACGCATGGTTTGCACAGTAGGCACGCAGGAAGAACGATTGAGGATAGACATTTGGCGAGAGTGGGGCTGAACTGACTCCGTTTCGGCCATGAGGAAGTTTTGTACACTGACGTGAGGTGTTTAGAAGCAAGGCAACATGCATGAAAGTTCAGAACAATAAGTATGCAGCCTCGTCGTGAAGAATAAAAAAGTTTATCGAATCAAGTATATGTTTTACAACGAAAGCTCTTATGAGATCACAACTCGGGTCACGCGCAGTTGTCCGCCGCTGCCGGCGTCCGTAACCACATCGCTTGAAATTAGAAAAAAAAAACAAGCACCAATGACACAGTGGGACTCAAACCCGGGTCCACTTGTTGTCAGTCCAGTATTCTACCACTGAGCCGCGCCGCTTTTTTTCTTTATTTATTGCCTGTTTCCAGACACTATGTACATGAACAGTGCCGTAAAGGTCGTGAAAACAAGTGGTGGCAGTCCTACTGAATAGACACTATAGCTTCAGAATTCCTTGAGAGCTGTCAGGGGTTCCACCCTCGACAACCACTCAGGAACAGACTCCTGTGTTTTTGTAAGTTCCACAAATTTCGCCATGCACTCTCGAAAGTACATTCTTGCGGGTCGTGCATCTGAATCGCGGTGAAATCCTATCATACGGGCCCGCCGTAAACAGTGGAGGCCTGTCAACATTATTAAGTCAAATAACAAACAATCCTCATTTTTAATCGGTCGAAATCTGATACCGTATGGGTCTGGCGGGAATTCATTTTGATTGACCTTTGTAATACATCCCAAATATACACTTTCTTGCAGCAATGCAAAAAAAAATAAACGTGGTCAATAGTTTCTGGCTTCTTACAAATGAGACAGTCTGACCCCATAGGTAGACAGACACCCCGCTATTCTAGAAATACCTTGAAGTGAAAAATACCGGTGTGAAGCCTAAAAAAGATGGTCTTTGTGGCAGGAGCCACTTGCATTATTTTAACCATTTTTAGCATGCCCTTTCCTTGACCTCCACTGTATGTGGCCCTGTACATTGTAACGGGTAAAATTGTATCACAAACATCTCTGTACAGCTTTTTGCGTGACACTGAAAATAGGTACTCATTAGAAAAATCTGACAAACAAAATGCAGATACTTAAAAATCATCTCCTGGAGATATCTGGGAACAGCGCCATTCATGTGGTCTGTGTAACCACTGCATATCCAAGTAAAACTCTCGTGAACCTCAGTTGACACACCGTACGCCGGAATAGATCACTCACGTTATGATAAAATAACGTGTTTATGAGTTGCTTTATAAATAGGTGTGATAGTCACAAACCACCTTTCTTTACACGCCTAAATAAATTAGTTCGACTGCATTGTTCCCAACTTGAAGCCCACACAAACATGGTGAAGACACGATGGAATTTCTGTATATTGGCCCGTGAACAATGCAAGACCTGCAACACGTGCCACAGTTTCGAGACAAAGAACAATTTGTAAACCGTAGCTGTAAACCCTGCGACCTACTCGCCTTCAACTGAATTTATCTTGTCTATTCTTGCCAATAGTCAACATTTTCTTTGTAGTGTTCTAGTGGTACCCCTGGGTATTTGACAGGTGACGTCCCCCACTTCGTATTGGCAAAAAAATTCTGGTATGGATGACCACTATCCGTGCCAAAAACCCAAGGCCTTTCCCCAGTTCACCCGACTACCACTGGCATTGCTGAAACTCCTCACTACAGTGATAACCTCTGCCACACTTTTTTTGTCTTTGCAAGAAACTGCGACATCATCCGCCAATGCCAGAATTTTAACTTCTGATGCCTGCAACCTAAAACCGTGAATGCTGCTGATTTCACTCATTGCGAAGCATAACGTTTCTCTCTCCCCTCCCTCCCTCCCCCCCCTCTCTCTCTCTCTCTCTCTCTCTCTCTATATATATATATATATATATATATATATATATATATATATATATATATATATATATATATGCGCCGCGCTAGTACATTTATAAAGATTTTGTAGTCGCAATTAGTTAATGATATAGGTCGATATGACGAAACTAGTTTTAACTTGTCTCTCTCTACGGTCTTTGGTATCAAAACAGAATGAGCCTCACTAAAAGACCGAGGCAG
Source organism: Rhipicephalus annulatus (assembly GCA_013436015.1). Taxonomy (NCBI): domain Eukaryota; kingdom Metazoa; phylum Arthropoda; class Arachnida; order Ixodida; family Ixodidae; genus Rhipicephalus; species Rhipicephalus annulatus. The sequence goes on from WOVY01005458.1 coordinate 34,974, forward strand.
ACTATCTAGTGTATATGACTTGTTAAATGCTTCTGTAAGCAGTCCGGATGATTCACTCTTGAATGTTTTAATAAACACAGCACTCAGGCCGTCAGGCCCTGGTGACTTAACAGGATTGAGCTTATCTATGGCCTTTTCTACTTCCGATTGTGATACAGGCTGTTCTAACACTGCTTTTGTGTAACACCGATGCATTCTACTGAGGAAGACTCTCTAACCATCTCCTCATCAACTGGTCTAATAGTGAATAGAGCCTCGTACTGCTTAAAAAAACAACCGTTCAATGCTATCATTGTCTGCCGTCTCTACAACATTGCATTCGATAGTTTCTATAAGGTTCCGCCTTGCGTGAATTTTGTCAAGTCCTCGTACCCGTTTCGTTGAATTTTCATCGAAGCTCATTGCATTGCTCTGGCTCGTATACTAGGGCCCCCCGGTAGCGCTCTTCATCATAAATATGTAGCTTCTTTTTGATATTGCGTGAATTCTCGGCATACACACTAGGCTTTTCACATTCAAGTGCTGTCTGTTTCTGCAGCAACAATTTAAGCTCTCTTTCTTTATTTTTCCATTCGAAGGCAAGGACACTTGCCTTGGTCAGGCTTGATGTCGGGAAAGCAACCGCGTTAATACGACTTATAAAGGGTTTTAAAACAACGAAACAACCACCCGTCGCACAATGCGAATAGCTTAACGAGTGGGCCGTCCAATGGTCCAACCCATTACAGAAGCTTGTTCTTGTTCCCCTATTAAATGTGGCGCATACCCACTTCATCCATGATTTCTCATTGTCACCAGCTGCATGAACAATTGGCACAAAATTCATTGAAAGTGTTAAGTGAATACCACGCCTTCAAGTTTTCAAATTTTTTCAAGTTTTATTATTTTTTTCCAAAAACAAGTTACAAAATCTAGGATATACAGACGAGGGTTTCAGAGCGAGAGACGCTTCTCAGAAGAATGACGAAAAATAGCATAGCGAATGCCGGCCTATTATTTAAAAAGTTTTATTAATAATGCCCTTGTGGGTATCAAGCAAGTGTGTTTGCAGTAGTTACCCAATGAGTATTTTGAAAAGGCTCTTAAAGGCCGCTCTTCATGCTTTCGCTTTGACTGTGCAGCGCCTTCCGTGCAGGCCTGGCGTTTTTTGTCTTGATGATCTAGCGGCAACCTAGAGATGCCTTCCAGCACCTACTTCCATCACCTAAATAAAGCCTAGAAGCAACCTATAAGTGACCAGATAAGTCTTACAAACTGTTCATTGTCGCTGTTTCAACCTTCGCGCCTCAAAATGCGATATTCGCCATTTTTATTGTTGTTGTATTCATTATTCTTAAGCATATACGTCTGTACAATGTCAAGCTTTTCTACGTGCGATTCCAGATATGTACTGCGACAGCCTTTTTTTTTTTTACACTTTCGCCCTCACTGCTCAGCGTCCCTTTGCAACTTTTTTTGTGGGAGACAATGCATTCACCGACAAGCGGAAGTGATTTTCAGTGAGCATATGTAATGTCGACAGCACTGCACACAAATAGAGTAAAGTGCAATCTTCCGAGGCGTTTGTCTACTCTTTCGATCGTGTACCACTAGCTGTTCGTCCCGGGAGCCTCGAGTGTAGCGTGACCCGACGCCGGTCAAATGGTGTTTGCCTTCGAGATCAACTTGTCAGCTGCCGACGGCATCTCTCCTCTTCTGTCGGCTGATTTCGTCTCAAGCGAAGAAGATCCGGCTACGTGTCTGAAACGTCAGCGCAGCGAGCTTTGTCGACGTGACTTGTCACTCATCCAGCGCGGCGCAGCGCGCCCACATTCTCGGCGAGGCGTGAACCGTTCATTGTGTGTACGCGGTGCAGCCGCTCGATGAACTTGTCCATCGCTCTTGACGTCAAGTCTTGATGCTGCCCGGGGTGATCCCATCCCTTCTAGAGCATATCCCTGTGAAAACAAGATGACGTGCACAACACTCTTTGAGTATCTACAATTATTCAACAAGTTTTATTGTTATTCTACGCCGAGAAAGCCGTGTTAATCGTTTATGTTCAAGCCTTTTGTACTGCAATGAAACATGCGTTCTATAGCGTTCAACCATGCTACCCGATGTAACATCATGATGGCTTGTTGTACTGCGCATTATTCCTGTGTCAGAAAGTCTCACAGTCAACCCTTTGTGGCTGATAATGCTGCTGGTGCAGCATTTGTAATTTGAGCAACAGTATAAGTTAAGTGCATTCTTTTTTTAACATATTGTTACTTTGGAAGTTGTTTGCATAATCGTTACACTAATGGTGGGTGATGAACTGGCTTTATGAAGGCACCCTATAAGACTATGTCTGAAGTTTTGTTACATTTGTAGTTCGCGTTCCCAATAGCACAATGACACGATTTTAGGAACAGCAAAGCTCGAAGAGGTTGTCTTATTTTTGACGTTGTTACTTCTGTTGTTGCTTTGTAGTCATAGAACTGGTATAGTTGTTATTTACTGAAAGCGCTACACTAGGACCTTTGAAGAGCAGGTTATTCTAACATCATGTACCCTGAACACAAGAAGTGACGAAAGAAGATGAAGTTGAAAGATATAAGGGTACTAGAGAGACGATAGAAAGGTAAACCGTTTGTGCGAAACGGAGTGACACATTGCCAACGCTTTTTCACCGCAGGACAGGTTCGAAATTCGACGGCTGCTGAATTAGGAGTGCCCCGTTCTGCGGACAACCAAAGTGCACATGTTAACTAACTTCGGGACTTATAATTGTCAATAACGACTTTCACCTAACGTAAGGTTTCAAGGTCAAAGCCTGATTCACCTCATCGAACACGAAAATTGACTGGAGTCCCGCTTCGGTGTCTTGTCTCGGCGGCGTGCTGATGATGGAGTGATGTAAAAAAAGCATCATTACGTGGTGACGTCATCGTGACATCACGGGAAGTAACGTAGAATGGTGAAGTCATTACGTTACATAGCAGCTTGGTCCGAGGTGAGCCAATCACGGAGACAATGCAATATCAGCTGAGGCGCCTCTGATCCCCGAGGCAATGCAAAACAACGCTAGGTCCACAAAGCTTTCGGAAGGTGGCAGCACAAGATCGATACATCTTGTGCTGCCTACAGTTCAAGTTCAAACTACAGTTCAAGGGGTCAGATTGGAAAGGGATGAGGCAATAGAATATATAAAAACAATGATGACAGAGAATTTAGACACCAAGAAAGCGCTGCATGCACCGTACCAAATGAGGATGGACCAATTAGCTCAGTGGCTCCACTGAGACAACGAGAGTGGGAAAGGGCAGAGAAAAGAGTTCCTAATGGCACATCAACGGGCCCTGACGGCACCCCAATCATGATAATAAACAAACTAGGACCAAACTATAAGCAAACATTAAGAGAGGCAGCGAGAAAAGCAATAATGAAAGGTGAAGCTCCCAATGGGCGGAAACTAAGCAGGATGAGCATGATCTATAAAGGAAATGGGGACAAAGCTGATATAAACAACTACCGAGCTATAACAGTGACATCAGTAGTTTGCAGGCTGGTGATGCAGATAGTAAATGAAAGACTACAGACATGGGTGGAGAATGAGCGAGTGCTGGGCCGAGAACTACAAAATGGGTTCCGTAAACGAAGGACGTTGGAGGATAATCTGCTTTCATTGACGCAGTGTATTGAAATAACGGAAAAAGAACACAGGCCCCGGTGGTTGGCATTTCTAGATATCAAGGGAGCTTACGATAGCGTGATTCAAGAAGACTTGTGGGGAATACTGGACACACTAGATGTGGAAGATGGAATAACTAATCTTCTAAAGGATATCTATAAAAGTAACAAGGTAATTATCAATTGGGAACAACAGGTATCTGAACCTATAGAGATACAACACGGGCTTCGACAGGGATGTCCCATGTCACCTTTGTTATTTATACTGTATCTCCAGGGACTAGAAGCCAAATTAGAGGGGAGTCGACTCGGATTCAGCCTCTCTGTCGCCCAGCAAGGAAAATATATTTAACAGTTATTACCAGCATTCATGTATGCATATGATATAGTATTGAGAGCCGACAACAAGGAAGATCTGCAGGGATTGATAGACATCTGTGGCAATGAGGGAGATAGGTCAAGTTTGAAGTTCGGCAGGGAAAAATCAGCTATCATGATTTTTAATGATAACAAAGGCAGTGAGCATAAGGTACAGGAAGTCAAGCTAGAAATAGTGGATAAATACAAATACTTGGGCGTATGGATAAATAACGGGGCTTTTTAATGATAACAAAGGCAGTGAGCATAAGGTACAGGAAGTCAAGCTAGAAATAGTGAATAAATACAAATACTTGGGCGTATGGATAAATAACGGGGCTGAGTATCTAAGGGAGCACGAAAGATACGTAATGACTAAGGGCACCAGGAATGAAGCTGTAATGAAAATAAGGCACTGTGGAACTACAATAGGAATGACGCTGTGAGAGGGATTTGGAAAGGTGTCATGGTCTCGGGTTTGACGTTCGGCAATGCGGTCTTGTGCATGAAATCAGAAGTTCAAGCAAGATTGGAAATTAAACAACGTGGCATTGGTTGACTTGCTTTGGGAGCGCACGGGAATACCCCAAATCAGAAGGTACAGGGTGGCATGGGACATCGTTTGAGTGCAGCGAAGCTAGCAGCAAGATAGAATTTCAGGAGCGATTGAGAAAAATGGGAGAAGAGCGTTGGACTAGGAAAGTTTTCAGTTACTTGTACACGAAGGATGTCGATACTGAAAGGAGGAAACGAACTCAAAAATTTTCAAGCAAGTATTAGTAGACAACAGCAGAATACCAAGTTAAAAGGAAACGTTGGTTAAGAATAAGGTGAAGGAAACAGAGAGGGACATGTGGAAAATAGGAATGCTTACAAAATCATCAATGAAGACCTACCAAACCTTTCAGGAGGCAATTGCAAGGGAAAAGATCTACGATTATTCTCGGGGTAGTTCTCTGCACTTCGAGGCTAGAACGGGAGTATTGCGGACCAAGACGTACCGAGCAAACTACGAAGGCACAGACACGGTATGTAGTGCGTGTCGAGAGGAGGAAACGGCTGAACATTTGATAATGTTCTGTAAAGGGCTCCACCCTATTGTCGAAGATAATGGCGCCGATTTTCTTAAGGCGTTGGCGTTTAGACAGTGAAGGCAAAATAGTCTTTTAACGGGTAGAAATAACTTGGAGGAGGCTAACTGATTGGTGGCTACAATCGAGGCACGAGTGAAATTCAATCCTTAAACACACAGTAATCGTACCTAGCTGTATGTATAGGTGGCGTCAGCCACCACCCGATCTAAAGGACACAGCCGGATGCATCCATCCATCCGTCGACTGAGAGATAAATAAGATGGCTTTCGCCTTGGACTCGTCTTAAGTAATTTTTTAATCACTTACAAAGGCGCTGTGAGTGGAGGTAGTAAAAAAAAGCATGATTATAACTATACAGGTTAGAAACGTCGCTGCAAAGAAACAATGCCAGACATAGACCAAAGACAAACTGAACCAAAAAGATAATGTGCTTCCTCCTGCTTTCCATTGTCTTCGTCCTTCATACTGCACTGTTCCCTTGTCACAAAAAAATACTGTCAGAAAACCGACACTTAACACTGCTCAAGCTCAAAGAAGCAATCACAAACTGAAACATAATGAGAATATACCAGGCGCAGTCGTCGCTGGTGTTGTACATACCGGGCTAGTGTCATATTCTTGAGTGCTTGGTCTGTATTGGTTCCTCGTGACAGAAAAATAAAAAAAGGGAGTTGCAATAGCAACGTCAGTGTATGCAAAGGACAAGAATACTGTTTTCGACATGCGGCATGAATGGTAATTCAACAGGTTGCAAGTGTGACAAGATGTTTGTGCGAAATGGCAGCACCTGCGATTGAAAGGAACAACAGAAATTTTTTGAGCCTTTATTTCTATGCTAGGCAAAACCTATGTAATCCAGATGTAAATTATAACAAGGCACTTTATTTGTTTCGTTTATATGAAGTGTAATAATTACAGCATAAATTGAAGTTACTTCGAACGGGCGAAAAATTGCCTTTTGCAGCCTTTGAATCGCGTTGAGAAGGTAGCGGATTCGAGCCTAACCGACGAAAGCTGCGATTTTTCGTACACTTTGATACTTTTAAATTTAGGTAGCATTTAGGTAAAGGTAGCAAACGATTCGGCGGTCCTATGTTTTCCCTGAGAGCATTGTTTGTTGGATTCGTTTGGTCGCGTCTAACAACTGCGAGACTAAATGACCAATGTTTGATACCATACGTCGTAACCTTTCCTGGAACGATACAGAAAGCAATGTAGAAAATTTATAGGACGTTCGTTTAGTTTAGTTACCCTCTCTGCCTTTGACCCCCCCCCCAAATTTCCTAACCAGCCACCTGTCTATCTCTCGCTGTGAATTGAGTCGGGCATCCTTGGACTGTGTTGATTGATTCCAGGCTTTGCTTCTAATCGAGCGTGAAACGAGCGTACCTCTTCAGCTGTCGTACATACCCGGTGCGGCAGCCGAAAATGCACCCTTGCGCGCCCTAATCAACGGCTGACGCCTGCGGGTCGCCGAATGTTCGTTAAATAGACCCCGGTGCGCGAGACAAGTGTCCTTGGTGCAGGAGTGGTGAGCCCTTCGGCATCGCCTTGGGACCCGCCCTGCGGCCTCTGCGAAGAAGTATGCCTTTGGAGAGCGCGCCCCCGCACATTCCAGGAGTTAAATGGTTACATAGGGAGTAACAATAGCGTCATGTGCACTTAAACATTCAACAAGGGATAATGATAATGTAGGTGGTTTGACGTTCCAAAGCCACGATGTGATTATGAGAGACGCCGTCGTGCAGGGCACCGGAAATTTTGACCACCTGGTGTTCTTTAACGTGCGCTCACATTGCACAGTACACGGGCCTCTGCCATTACGGCGCAATCGAATTGTGAGCACCGCGACCGGGTTAGAACCCACAAACTTCGGGTCAAATGCTGAGCGCGCCTTAACCACGGCTTCACCACGGCGGGCCATTCAACAAGTGTATTGCAATCAAGGGTGTCCCTATATGAAGTCTGTTTAAGGGTCCACTGCAGTGATGATGTCGCGTCGTGTAACACCCTACCGCTGAAGTAATGACGTAACGTAAAACTCTGTTCGGGAAGCGAAAGGGTGCAAAAGAGGACTTCACCTTTGTCGCATTTTAGAGGTTGTCATAAGGATGTCTTACATTCCTGGGGACGTTATCCTATTATGCCGTTGAAAGCGCAGTGAAATCTTTAAAAGTTTCTCCTGCATGCTTGCGTTCGTTCTCTGGATGTTGTTTGTCTGCTCCACAGGGCTGCTTGCATTCAAATTTACAAGTTCAAAGAAATAAAGACGCATTGTTGCTAACAGAACAGGTTGCGAAAACCTGCTGTTTTCCGAGAAATCGTATGCGGCTTCCAGAAACGTCGAAAATAACCCTCAAACGTTATCATCAAACAGGACGTGAAGTACCGCCTTGCTGCTCTTTACGTACTGGATGATGTTTAAATGTAGGTTTACCCCGGTCACCGTGAAGACTTATTCACTCTGCCAGGTTATAGTCAACCGGAGTAGCCAGTCAGGTACAGGGTAGCCAAACGGGGATATATGCCGGGTCATCCTTCCTGTCTTTCTTTACCTTTCTCTTTCTCATACAGCTTCTCATTCTATTATTCATCACTTCATGGCAAGTGCTCCGCTTATTGAAAGAGTATCAGCAGCAGCTGCTCAGTTTAAATGCCGCCGCTGCAACTGAAGCCGTAGTGCAGTAGATCAAAGGTGCGCGAGAACTTGTTCTCGTTTTTATGTTTATACTGCAATGAAAATTGCGATGACTTTGCTGTGTAAGCACATTGGCCTCCATTGTTGACAGCTCCGAGAAAGCCCGGCCGTGAAAGAATGCGGTGAAACGGCGTCATCGAGCCACCCTATGCCCGGCCCTATATCGCGTAATTAAACCAAGTCCCGGCAGGGACTGGCGCTGCAGAACCACCGGCTCTCTCGTATGGAACGCCTGACACACTCCTCACTCGAGTAGCTGCCATCTGGACGGGGAGAAAGAATGATAATAAAAAATAAAGCAAAACGAATGAGTGAAAACTATCTCGTTTCTCGGGTGAACGACATCGTCGGCCTTATACTCGCACGGTAGCCAAGAACTTCTCTCACGGAGCTCACTGGAGCGGCTTCCGAACGTCCGTGCACCGTCGGCCTCTTCCTTCTGTCCCAGCAGGGATCCAGATTTTCCTAGGCCTAGGTGTGGGCCCGGCGACCACGAGCTCAATTACCGGCACGTCGACAGTTCTTCTAGGTCGGACCTCCGGTCAACAACAAAGTTCCGCGCTGTGCCAGCAGCAGCTACCGAGCATCTCGTAGTCCGGTCAGACCCACTCGTGGTCTTGTTACTCTTCTTTTTTTTCGTCGTTATACTTATCTTTCGAGAGGCACAACACTCGCCTTCAGCGAGCAAGGGCTCGGCCGCTCTTCTGTGGAGTGAACTCCATCTTGCGCCGATCTCGCGTCTGACGGCCCGTCGGTCCGTCTTGAGGTCCGCGCCCACCCGTCGACGCAGCAAGGCGCCATGCTTCCGAACGGGCGCTTATTACACGGCGTGTCTTATTATTGGCTAGAATAGGCACCCGCTCCCCCACCTCTTCGCTTCTTGTCACCCTAATTACGGGTACGCGTTGGTTCAGGTAGCAGCTCCGAGCCGCCCAGCTGCTGTGGCGGCTCGGTTGCTGAGGCGATCCGCTGATGGCTAACCGCGAGAGATGGCAGACACGGGGGGATTCCGAGCCTCGTGGGAGGCCTCGCGCGTTGAGGCGTAAGCCCATTCGATTACCCACCACAGAAGCTGATGAACCTTTCGACGCAGCGCTCCGAGACGTAACGTGAGCGTGCGCAAGTGTATAGCGGGTCATGGCGCTTGCCAGCGATGACGCGTAGCTTACACCGACTTTGAAATAAAGGCATTATCAAAGTCTTCATCACAAAACAGATCTGCAGTGATCCTCCATCACTCCTTGTGTCAGCTTTGTTCGTAATTCCTGCCGTAAGTTGCGCTGAACGGAAATGTACTTGAGGACACTAATGATGATGTGTGCTTGCTATGGACATGGCGATGGACATGTACAGTGTAGATTTCTAATATTGTGTGTTTCATCGACTTTCGCAGACGGTGATGACATGCCTCGCAAGAGTACATGACGCACGCGAAGCAGTGGGTGTATGCCACTTTTCTTCTTCACTCGCGCTGCGATTCGCAATGAAAGACATTACTCATCATAGGTGCTCCCACTGAACAGTGGAGCTAGATGTGGAAGAGCCATATTGCCTGAAGTGAAGTGTAGTTGGATGATTGTACAGAGTAGCCCAGGCCACAAGTGGCAGTACATTGTTTATTGCAGAGCCCGCACACTGTATATTGCTTTACCATAAATAGCGTTTGCTTCTAAATTGATGCATGGCACGTTCCGTTAAAAGGGAAATGACATCGATTTTCGAAGCTGAGTGTCCTCTGCCGTTCATATTTTCTGGACACAGAGACAGCTTTGAGCGAATGTTATGTTCATAAGATACTGAAAGTATATTTTATTTTGGCGTCAAAGTCGATTTTCACATGGTGCACGTATACTGACACCAATACCACCGTCACGTCAGGCTACACTATTGGTTCTGGTGGTTTTACGCCCGAGTGTCGACAAATGTGAAGACGTTAGGCATCGAAACGCTCAAAATTACCGCTTGTGTGTCTCCAACTGCCGTAAAAACATCACAATATCTCGCGCGAGCACGTGACGATACCATGCTATATCTTGGCGTCAGGCTACTATAAGCACCAAAATTAGCTTTTCAAACATATTTTTTCATTACTTTTCCAGAGTTTACTCTCGCTTACCGGTGCGTTCTCTGGGCTCCTGAGTGCTTGGTTTTTTTATTTGATGTCTAAAAAGAAAAATCAACAAAAATATAGCGTTATTCGACGATACAATACATATACTCGTATCTTGCGGCCACGTCGTGCTGTGGCGCAAACATGTACGTCCACTTATAAAATGTCTGTTGCTGCTGAAATGCTGCGTGATGATGGTGATGATTAGGAATCGATGATGATGAATTAACTTTATTTAGGTGCAGAGAACACGCAAACCATAGGAGACGCTCGTCACCCGGCTAGTCCCACGTATATAGACCGCCATGCCGACGCTGCGTAGCCGATTATTTCCTCGCTGAGTGACGCTGTGTACGTTGCAGTCTACTTTTGAAAGTCGTATGCAAGCCCAGTTCCTGCCTGGAATTTCATTGCAAATGCGTCCCATGTTTAGTCTCATTCGAAGAGTGTCTCGGAACTTTGAGTTCGATAATCCAGTGTGCATGGTCAGGCTGATGATGATGGTGGGAGTGATTGTACATCTTCGAATGTTGTACGATAGGAACAGCGAGCTCGTTTTCGAGCCTCAACTAGTTGCTCATAATCTATTCATCCAAATACACTTTTCCATATCTGTCAGCTATGCCCTTTTCAGGAAACACAGGGGACCATATCTATTGCCAAGTTAAACGTTCATACACAGTCACTACTTAATGGTAAGCGAACATTGGTGTTCTGCTGTATTTCGCACGGAGTGGCAGGGTTATAGCTGCCACCTTAAAGAAGAGCTGCCGACGAAGCATCCGCCGAGCTGTTATACTATATATTGCTTAGCAGGGATTTATACACACCTCCCACACCACTGGCGTATGCAGGAATGCACGCGCGAACGTACCGTAAGAATGGCTGAACCCCCTCTAACAAAAATAGGCAGATCCCTCGCACCCTAGAATTCGAAGTTGTGCGAGGCATGCGGTGGGAAGGTGACCGTGTTGTAATTATTCTATTTAGCGACAGGTCATGAAATGACGTTGAATGTGTGTACAAATGTTGCACGCACAAACTTATGTTGAACAATGGCACATGTTTATATACCCCGTTGTTTGCACTTGCGCAACGATGCTAACAGGAACAATGGTATTACCAACACCAGAAGTGACGAGCTGATATTAAGCGCTGGTGCTTGCGAGAATGGTAGCCCTGGATACTGCCACATGAATTAATTTCAGCGAATGACACCTAACTTCGATTGAGGCTATCCCGAAGTGACGGCTCCATCAAAGGAGTACGTAGGTAGTGTTTATCGAATTGTATAGCCCAGCACTCAATCACAATTGACCTTTAAAGAACATTACGGCCTATTTGAAAAGTAGTTCCGAGAGCTAGCGTGGCTCTGTGGTAGAATCCTTGATTGCCATGCAGACTGCTTGGGTTCGGTTCCTTCCAGGACCATGACGTTTATTCTTCGCATTCGTCGGGACGAGGCTGTCGATGTGTGTTCTCGTCGTGCCTGGCTTTATAAGTGTCAATCACCTGTGGCACGTACCCGCATACCAGCGGCACATACCCGCCCGTGGGTATGTGCCACTGTCTGGCGGGAAATGTTTGACGACGTACGCGTCGGGATTGTAACATTATTCGTGTCTTGACTAGCGCGTCATATTAGTCGAACCATCTCACCCTCCCACACTAACTTTTGTTCACGCCAAGAGGTGATCACGAGAGCACCAAGACGTAAGCTGATAGATAGATAGATAGATAGATAGATAGATAGATAGATAGATAGATAGATAGATAGATAGATAGATAGATAGATAGATAGATAGATAGATAGATAGATAGATAGATAGATAGATAGATACCAATGTGCTTGCAGTGAGCAAAGAAATGCTTCGCATTTAATCGTGACTTTACACCGCCCCCAACAACCCCTTAACACATCTGAGAAGGAACGCCCCTCACCCCAAAATAAAAACAAATGAAATTCTGGATAAACAACGCTGATGCTGAGATCACTTACATTACGTCGCCGATAACTCTGCTTCCGTATTCACAACTTCTGGCATTAGTGTCGTTCGTAAAAAAAAATTGTAACTAATCTCTGTTTTTTGCACCATGAATGAGAGCTTTTGTGAACGCTGCCTTCGAAGAAAGGGCCGACGGTTGTTGGGCTGAAGCATGACGTGACCGAGTGAGCAGTCGAGGCGAGGTGCGTGGCGCCATCTCCGTTCGTTTGATGAAACTCTGTATTCATCGGCTGTGAAGCGGTTTCGTTTCGAACGTGGGACATGGGTGAGTGTTCGAGCACGTAGTTATTCAGATTCGAAGAAGAAACGAAATGTATTATGGGGTTCGCGGGCCTGCATGATCGGGTGTAAAGAAAATAACAATGTGTACTTTATACAAAAAAAGAGCACTAGCTGGCATCTAGGGAAAACGAGGGAAGCAGGAAAGATGTGCGATCGTGAGAGCCCTGGCAACACTGACGTAGCGGGTGGAAAGGGGGCGGGGGAGGGGGACCTTTTGGATCGGTTTGTTATACTCGCATGCATACAACCAAATGCACGAACATATACATAGAATGATTGAAACCTCCCCTCCCCCCCACCCCTTTATTTAAAAGCATGTTTGGGTGAGACAAATTCTTCGAATGAACATGAAATATTCACAAGCAGTGTCACACAAGCTTAGCTGGAAAGCATTTTCGTTTGTGTTCCCGCGTTTTGCAGAACTTTGTTTGCTTATTTTCAGTTTTTTCTTTCTTTTTCAAGACAATGCTGTTCTATGTGCATCGACAAAAATGGCAAAATATTTTAAATTTTTCCCGTCATTTGAAGGACACTTTAATAGGAAGACTATGTAAGGAAGGTCCTAGATGAAAATTCACTATCGGGAGTTGCTTAACGTTCGCTAGTGCAAAGCACCTGATTTATTATTATTATTATTATTATTATTATTATTATTATTATTATTATTATTATTATTATTATTATTATTATTATTATTATTATTATTACCTGCAGTGAAATGCGGATCTGCACTCAAACCTGCGACATTGAACTCGGCAGCGAAACTTCATATCCACTGCGGCGGACTAGAAAACTCTTTATCGAGGTAGTAAAAATCAGCATGAAAGCGCGTGGCATCCAGATACACGTGTTGTAAAGTTCACACTTTTGCTTTCTTTGCACAAAAATAATTACATCGAGTAATTAAGCAGCACCTGGAGCTGCCGCCTCTTGTATTCTTCCGCATGACTGAAAACATAGCAGGAACACACTACTTCAAGCACTTGTTCAAAATATCAGGATCCTTACGAACGCACGCGCAAATGTTATCTTTAGGGTCGTACATAAAGAAAAATAAATATAAATAAAGATTGGAAAGTGACGTTTTAAGGTCCCATATGTTTAATTTGTTCATTTGTGGACACCCGCAGAGTGCGTACATATGCGGACACACGCTTTCAGGTTATTCGTTCTTGCTTTTTTTTTAAGTTGTCTGTTGCTGTATGTTGTACAAAAATTCAATTGAGAGATTTTAAGGTATGCATATTATTCGTCACTATCGTCATTATCACAATAAATCTAGAAATAATAAAAATTTATCTCTCCCTTGCACCTGTGAAACCGCATTTAGCGCATGCACCCACACAAATGTCTAACTGCTCTATACATGAGTTCAATGAGGCGTCCATAAGGTGACTGTCTTTTAGCCGATCTTTTTTCTTTTAAAGAAAACAAGCTTCTCTCTATGTTTTGCTGTGATTTAAACGCACATTTCAATTTATATCAATTTATTCTGAATTCTTTAGCTTTAATGTATTGTGCAATTTTCATTACCTCCTGGGTGGCCAGTTTCCTTCGTGGATGTGAGCCGTGGTTTATGATGCAGCCAAAACGAACGACTTTCGTGAACACGAGTGAGGAAACAAACACAGCGCAGTGCACTCACCAACCGTGTGCAGTGGTGCTCCGCGTTTTACATACCACATTTTTTAGAGGTGCTCTTCAGAGATAACTCCGGAGGACAGGAACGCGCTATTCTCGAACTTTTTTTCTCACTCTCCATTGGTGCCGCACACTAGTTACCGACAATAAGAAACTCGATACAAGAAGTTGCCCCACAGCGACCCACCTACCTTTACCGGCTTGGCGTATTAGTGAGGCCTACAGCGTCGTGTTTATAACCTTTCTCAAGTCCTTTCTCCTAACCTAACGTCCTCTGCAAGCCCCGTCGAAATGACGCCAAGTGATTTGCAAAGCCTGCCGCTGGTTCGCGATGATAAGCTATCTCCGCTCTAATCTGCCGAGATGTCAGCAACAGTTTTTATGTCGACTAAGCTACCGTACTCCATCGCGCTCAAACTATGGCGTTAACCACCCATAGCCGCTGCGCGATTGAAATCAAGCCGGGCAGGTATAGGGCGTATATGCATGGACCTTTAGCCGAATGCGCGAGCAATGCCTTGGCCTCCGTGTGCAACCTCATAATTTTCGCGACCATAAATGCTGTCTGCACTGTCATTCGGGGCGCACTCTTATTTAACGTTGATGAAGTCTTAATTTACGGCTGGACCTGGCATGCGATTGACCACCCCGGAAGCAATGCATACCGTCGACCAGTACGATACCCTGAAAAGTTATCGTATTTAAATAATTCAATTCCTCTGTGCCGAAGTGTTGCGTTCGCGTAGATTCAAGAACTTATGGTCTTCTCTCGTCTTTCAACGCGCACGGCTACGCCCGTCAACTATGCGCGTGCCCCTTCGAGACCCGCGTCGCACAGAAAGCATCTTCGTCGCTGTGGGGCAACGCCCGCTTATCCTGGCGACAGCTTATATACGCGTTAGCGCTGGGCGGCATTCGAGTTCGGTTCGATTGGTTAAGGGGCGCGCGTTTGAACGAGCGAGATTTATCATCGCTTGTGAAAAAAAATGCGGCGACCCACTTCGTCGCTTTGACGAATCGCTGACCAGCGTGAGAGAGTGCTGCCCGGTATGCGCATATTGTGCTTACTGCGAAATCGTATATCTGGGCTGGACGATTGATTCGTTAAGGAGTGAACACAAATGGACCCTGTCCACAGCCTCGTGGAAGTCCCTTCGTCAGAACGGCTCCCACACACGGCGGGCATGCATAGACCATGGTGTATCAGACATATCAGATTTTTTTTTTTTTAAGGTGCTCTCGAAAACCAGTCCAAGATGAGACGTTGACCGCGCGAGCATGTTTTATATGGGCCGATGAAGCACGCGTGGTGATAGCGTGCTGGCCCCACCAAGAAGAAACATTTTGATGCGCAAAAAGATGAAAAGTAAAAGAGAGAGGTCGTTGGCAGCTGGTAAGTCGGTGCGTTTTTCCCACAGCTCGGGGGCGTTGTGCGATTTGCCCTTAAACGACAATGAACACGTTAGAGACCCGTGCCTGAGGCGTAGCAGGGCACATCGGTATTTTGTCTACCACCGATAGTTTATATACGAGGTGCAGCAGAACACCAGGGTTTCCCACAATTGCAGATAGTGGATGACGTTAAAGGCGACTTGTCTTCCTATGTCGATGACGACAGAATGAGGTGCAGAGGACGGCTCGCGTGCCTGCTGACTATAGTTTGGATAAGACACGTTATGCTAAATTAAATTGAAGAGTTTTTTTTTTATATTGAAGCTGTTGATGTGAATGTAAGAGCTCGGGGATGTTATGTGCTTTTTCTCAGGGTGTTTGCTCAAATAAAAAATAATAAAAGAAAACAAGAAATGCGGGAAAACGTCCCTTTTGGACCGCATTTTACAATATAGTGTCGCTGTTGCGTTTATTTCTCTTCGCAACCTGATACAAGCATCAACATTTCTTTAACTTCGTATGAAAGTCTTGCTATCAAGAAAACCCGATTATGAGCTGTGTTAGTACAAGTAAAGAGGTGAACTGTTAAGATGAGTTTAGGAAAGCGTGGCGAAAGTTAGTTGTTTTAATGGATATGGGGCAAATGATAAGCGAAAAGAATTTGAAATATAATTTCTTACCGCTGGAAGGCGTTACAACTCGCGCCTTCTAACAGCACGCGTTTGATGCACCACTAGAATTTATATACTTATACGAATAAAAATTCGTATAAAAAAGCTAGAACACCGGCTTGCCATATTGACGTTGCCAATCTCTCTAAGAGTGTGCATGTCGCACTCATACTAAAATTATCAGGGAGCTGCTAAGAAACGAAATATGGTGTATAAGGAACCACTTGGAGCACTGCCATGACTGGTAGGTCTTTACCATGAAAGTAATTTGAGACAGACAAAACGTGTTACAGAGAATGAACGTCGGGACATGAAGGTTAACAAACACACATCCATGATGGGCTGGCCTGCACAGGTGGAGGGAAATTCAGGGATAAAAAGAGGACAAGCATGAATCAATCAATCAATCATTCAGTCACTCAGTCAATCAATCAAATGGGGAGAGACAGAAATATTAACCCAAAGTAACCGTGGAGATAGAGCTGAAAATATATTGGATGCCCCTCAGCAATAACTGCTTTGCACGTGTGTCGTTCCTCTCTTGTATACGGCGCCGTCCATCTTGCTCATTGCCTTTCTTTCACGTACTATTAAACTGCTCGCGACTCGCGATGCCCTGATGAGGAATTACCTCAGCTTCATTGTGTTTTCTTTTTGTTGACGCTAATCATCAATCATAAGTTGCTCATAAGCCGACGTAATATTTCTCAGTGTGTTCTACATATGCAAATGAGGCTGACCCGCTCTTATATGTATGTTGTGGAGAGCCATACGAAGCGGGCCACTGCATTTTCACGCCTCGTTCTGGGCTGAGTTCTATTGCAGCCGTAGCAGTGGGAATCCCAGGAGGCCGTTGCAGTGCCGAGAGTGCCTGTTCTGCCTCTCCAAGTGCGCGGCGCGTCATTGGACGCTGCCCCTGCAGATGCCCGCTCTCTCCCTTCCATCACACGCTGTCCTCTCTCCCCAGCCACGTCACTGCCAGCGAAGGGTGGAGAAACCCGTTAGGGGAAACGCGGCGCAGTTTCAATTAAGCCTAATTAATTACACCCGGTGGGCGCTTAAGCGCCGCGGCCGCTTAACGAGCGGGTTTGCGCCCGCAGCACTGTATGTGCCGATGGAGGGGAAAAACGGCGTCCTCCGGACGCCGAGCTCCGAACGCCTTCTCGGATCCTTCGTCGCTTTCGGTGCTTTTGGGGGTAGCTCCCAGAGGGAATGGAGCCACGGCGCCAATCACATTTTCCGGTTAGCGCATTTTCTCCTTTGCCTGAACCCATTGTTCTTAGCCAATTCAGTCACAAATTATGATGCGCTGTCAAAAACGCGTCGAATTCTTTTCGCATAATTTAAAGGTACTCAGTATTACATTCCAAGTAAGAAAATGAAGAAAAGCATTGTTTTGTGTGAGTTTTAGTAATAAAAATAATGAAAACGTAACTAATTATCTCATTATTTTGCCACCAGTGGGCTTCAGTACTTGCATAAAAAGAATCGACTATTAGGCCCGAAATACATGCACCGTTTGTTTCTTGGTTCTCTTTGTTTCGAGCGCGGAAAAAAAACTTTTCACGTTGGTCTTGGAGCGCGTTACGTCGAACAATCGTCTAACATTGTAGTGTATCCAGCAAAGTGATCCTCAACTGCAATACGCAGCATAATGAAGTTAAATGATCGCCATTTGTGTATTCAGGAGGTCTGCACAAATGTGCACACCAAGTGCTAGTGCTCGCGAGTATGGTCACCCCTGGACACTGCTACATAATGATCAACTTCAGCGAATGGCACGTAACTACAGCTCACGTCAACCCGACGTGATGGCTGTATCATAGGAGCACATATGTAATGTTTATAAATTGCCCCCACCTCCTCGAAAGGAATCGTGAGTTCGTTTTTGGAATATTTGTCGATAAGGCCCCATCAAGTGTGAGGTCTAAGGGACGGCTTTCAGCTCTCCCATAGGAGAGTACAGAGTACTGTAAACCGTTAACCACTTTTTCTAGACACAAAATTGGATAGCCAGCACTGCAATCGCACTTGACGTTTAACGAGCATTAAAGTCTATCTCTATTTTAAACGTAGTTTTGAGACTTGTCATGGCTCTGTGATAGAATTCTTGATTGCCACGCAAAATGCTTGGGCTTAATTCCTGCTGGAACCCTGACATTTGTTCTTTGCATTCGTTGGGTCAACGCTGCCGATGTCAGGTTTTTCTAACGCTCACGCGTTAAAATTACTGATGTGTGTTCTCGTCGTTCCTGGGTCGGTACTAAGTTTCAATCACATGTGGCACACACTCGCATACCAGTGGCGTGGCACATACCAGCTCGCGGGTATGTGCCACTGTCTGGCGGGAAGTGTTCGATGACGTACGAGACGAAATTGTGACATTATTCATGTGTTGACCAGCGCGTCAAATTCGTCATGCCATGTTACCCTTTCATACTAATATTGGTTCACGCCAAGTCAAGGGGGTGCTTATGAGAGCACCCAGACGTGAAGATAGATAGATAGATAGATAGATAGATAGATAGATAGATAGATAGATAGATAGATAGATAGATAGATAGATAGATAGATAGATAGATAGATAGATAGATAGATAGATAGATAGATAGATAGATACCAAAAGTGCTTAAACTACGCAAAGAAATGTTTCGCAGTTAAAGCACCAGTAAAGAACCTTGATGTCCGAAAGTTGTTATAAAGAGAAATATTTGCACTTTTGCTTCGTGAGCATGCTACCGCAAGAATATTGTGAAAACGTGCTATGTTAAGGCGGTTATAGGGGTTTGAACATCGGTTTCAGCTGGTTTCAAAATTTCGCGTGGCCTCGCCACCCTTCTCTCTCACAGAGAGGGAAAGGCGTAGCCCGTCGTTGTGACTTGTTTAGACCAATCGACGAGCTGCGTGCTACGTCAGGTCGCCGATCGGCGACTTTGCGTCACTATGCGGGAAAGGAGGATTGGTCACGCGTATGAAAACAGCGCGGTAATCGTGTTTCAAAATGGAGGCTCTGCGCGGCGCGCAGCTCTATAATATTCGGAAAGCGTGACCGCCATGACTCTACGAATCGCCGAGCTTCTTTGGGGGGTGTAAAAAATGTCGGAACCTGTTGATTGCCCCCCAGCCCTTTAAAGACATCAATGCACATATTTCACAGCCTACATACACAGTGCAGCGTATCACAGAGAGTTGCTCGATTCTGTTGCCTTGTGAAACAGCAAGAGTGCTCATGCAGTTTTTTGGATGGATGACCTCCGAATCCAGAAGCCCCAGCTGTTTCTCTTTTTTTTTTTGATAAAAGGTTGTAGATAGAGAAATGTATGCTATTACATTTCACTCAAACATACAAAAAAACTCGTTTTGCTACGATGAAGCGAAAGCGGGTAGAATTCTTTCTCATACTAACGGCCGCTTGCTTTTTTATTCACTGTCCTGTTTTATCATTCTCTCTAGCAGGTCGTTGGTTTGCTCATAATAATTTACTCACGAAGTCGCCGACTCGTACTTTCTTAAGTAAGTAACTAATTCCATCGATATATTCTCACCTGCATTCGTCCATTTGATCTCATTCATTTGCTTATACATTACTTCTCAATCGTCCACTAATGAGCCCCTACGCGCGCGTTCATTTCCCGCTTTCACAATCTCCTTGCTTTCTCTCTATTCCCTCGTGAACTTCTCAATTAATAACTACAAATTATCGGTTTCGCTCACTCGCCGGTTTGCGTGCCTATTGTGTCGTTCTTTCATTCGACTCCTTTTGGCTCTAACTCCTGTAAGTCTCTCTCCCTCTCTTGTCACTTACTCACTCTGAGTCACTCGGTTATTCTCATTGACTTTCAATGAATCATACCTTTTCTTATTCGCCCACTCTCCTCTATTACTTAATCGCTGCCTCCCCTTATGCGTGTCCTCTTCTCTATCTCGCATCTCACTCACTCCCTCACTCACTCACTCACTCACTCACTCACACTTTGCAGGCCGATAATCGCTCTAGTGCCACTCCGCGAAGAGCTGCGCTTTGTGCACCTCGCCAGAAACTATGGGCCGCCCGCATGTGCTAAGGAAGGCTGAACCCCTTTCGCGCAGCCACTTGGTGTTGGGTGTAATGGTAGCTTTAAATTAGCAGCACCTGGCTCTTTCAGCGAACGCAACTAACCCGCCGGATGATAAAGTGAGTGCCGCACCGCTGCTGCCAGCGCCGTCCAAAGCGCTCTTGCACACGCACTATCAACGGCAGTATGCACGCGTAGTGTGGTGAAGAAACCCTTTCAGTAGCACTTGTGAACGCGTTCCGCCTTTTGCTTTCGTTCGGGAAAAAAGAGGACCGCACTTTCGCCACATGCCGCCGCAGACCGTGATACAACGTGCCATTAGGGCGCTGAAAACGGGTTTACCTGTTAAAGTGAGCTTTATAATTACACGAGTTCGTCAGTGTGAGGCCTCGCTCCTGCTTATATCGCACACACGATGACGGGGATAAAGTATGCCCTCCCGCTGTATTCGGCGCTTCTGGTGAGGTTCGCAGGTTCCTCGCACCTCTTTAATTGCTCAATGTTGTTGTTGTTGTTGTTGTTGTTGTTTTGTTTTGTTTCGTTCTCGCACCTTTAGCTGTCGAGAATAAGTGTTCATTCCACTAATTTGGCGTCGGTGTTAACGCAAAGCAGAGAAGCGTAACGATGTTCTTTGGATTTGGAACATTTTTACTGCTCATGGCACTAAGTACGAATAAAATAAGCTGATTAATTGTGAAAAACCTTAACGTGTTCAGGCGCGTGGCGAACGCGAGGAGCTGTAATAATGGTACGGGTAGTGGGACTGCGACCATAACGAAGCAGTATCCGGTAACTCGAAGGCCGCGATTAATGGCACGTGTGGTACAGCAAGAAGCCTCTCTTTGAAGGCGTGATAATACCATTGCTCTTAATTCACGCTTTCAAGAAAGACTACAAGGACAGTATATATACTGTATGATGTGGTACGGTATGGAATGGTATGGTATTGTATGGTATGGCAAGGTATGGTATAGTACGGTATGGCATGGTATGGTATGGATCACAAAGTAACGCTCATAAGTTACCTGAGGCTCACGCACACGAAACATTGGGATTTAGTTATTATGAAGTCTTGGTTTGGATTACATTTTATTAGGCCCGAGGAACCGGCAGCCGACAGCTACGATGAATGAGGCAAGATGATGATGGTACGCGAAAACGATGAGGATGCATGAGCCACACATGATAATGATGATGATGTACCGGTGAAGAGGATGCGTATACTAAATGCCCACACCAATTCCCACCACGTGAAAGCGGCCAGCCTGGCCACGGCAAGTCAAGGGGACAAAGAACGTCGCATGAAGGGCTTCATACGGAAGACATGGACGACATCTGTAGTTCGATAATGGCGATCTGCTGGGGCTACAAGTGGCGTCACGCGATAATTCACTGGTGAAGTCTCTTCAAGAACTGTGCACGGCCCGATAAACCGAGGCTGGAATTTGTCGTACAAACCAGGTGTGTGAACAAGCGTCAAAAGGAGCACTTCGTCTCCAGGTTGGAAGGATACAGCACGATGCGATTCATTATAAACTAGCTTTCTGTCTTGCTGGCGGGCTTCAGTGTTTATACGAGCACGTTGGCGGCACTGTGCGAGTCGTGAAACGTATTCCTCTGAAGAGGATGGAGATGAATTCGCTTGGCAGGTAAAGAAAGAGACGTCCAGGAAAGAAGTAGGGGAGCGTCCATATACTAGGTAAAATGGCGAGTAGCCGGTTGTCCGCTGAATGGCCGTATTGTAGGCGAAAGTAACGAATGGTAGAACAACGTCCCAGTTTTTGTGGTCTGGTGGAATATAGGCGGCGATCATGTCAGCAAGAGTGCGGTGGAATCGCTCAGTGAGGCCGTTAGTGTGGGGATGATAACTAGAGGCAGTCTTGTGATTTGTGCCGGAGGCGTGAAGAAGTTCGTTCACTAGTTGTGAAAGGAAGGCCCTTCCACGGTCACTGAGCAACACACGTGGAGCACCATGACGCAGTATAATGGCTCGGAGGATGAAATCGGCAATCTCAGAAGCTGAACCAGTAGTAACGGATGCCGTCTCGGCGTAGCGCGTCAAATGGTCAACGGCTGTTACTATCCACCGGTTTCCAGCAGCACTGACTGGGAGGGGGCCATAAAGATCAACGCCTACAACTTCGAATGGTGTGGCTGGGTACGGAAGAGGCTGTAGTGTACCGGCGGGAGCAGATGTTGGTAATTTTCTACATTGGCAGGTAGTGCAGGACCTGACGTACCGAGCTACACTAGTGGTAATGCCTGGCCAATAAAACGGACTTCGAATGTGATCGTAGGTTTTATGGTAACCAAGGTGACCAGCAGTCGGATGGTCATGAAGCGCTCTGAGGACTTCGGACCGAAGCGATCGGGTAGAACGGGAACCCAGCGCTGACCGTCAGGATAGTAAATTTTGCGGTACAGCACCGAGTTGTCCAGCTTAAATTGCGAGTGTTGGCGACGGAGCCTTGCATTAGGGGGACGGGAACTGCCAGTGAGGTAGCCTATAATACGTCGACAGTATGGGTCAGCCAGCTGTCGAGAAGGAAAGTCGTGGGGGTCGTCCGAAGGCAGCTGGTCCATAGAGGCGAGAGAGGAAACCGCCGTAGACGTGGACTCCGAGGGCGTGTTGTGCGAATTGATTGCGGAAACCCCGAGTGGAGTCGCTGGTAGTGGGCAGCGAGAAAGAGCGTCGGCGTCACTATGCTTCCTGCCACACTTGTATACGATCTCAAAATCATATTCTTGGAGGCGTAGAATCCAGCGTCTGAGGCGTCCCGACAAGTTCTTTAGTGTCGAAAGCCAAAATAAAGCGTGGTGGTCGGTCACAATGGTGAAATGGCGACCATGCAGATATGGACGAAATTTCTGTACTGACCAAACGATGGCGAGGCACTCCTGCTCGGTGATCGTGTAGTTCCTCTCGGCTGCGGAGAGGACGTGGCTGGCGTATGCAACGACTCGTTCTCGCGAAGAGTTGTCGCGTTGCAGGAGCACGGCTCCTAAACCGCGGCCGCTAGCGTCTGTGTGCAGGACGGTCGGTGCATCATCGTGAAAATGAGAAAGTACAGGGTCGGTCGTGAGGGCACTCTTCAACCTGTCAAAAGCCGATTCACGTTCCTGAGACCACTGAAAGGGCATACCGGAAGCAAGTAGCTTGTGAAGTGGGTGCGGCTATGGAGGCAAAGTTTTGTATGAATCGCCGAAAGCAAGAGGCGAGACCAAGGAAACTTCGCAAATCTTTCGGTTTGTCAGGGCGAGGGAAGCTAAGCACTGCAGCAGTTTTATCAGGGTCTGGACGAATTCCGTCCTTGCTCGCAACATGACCGAGTACCTTGATAGATCTGCTGGCGAAATGGCACTTTTTGGTGTTAATTTGAAGACCAGCGCCCGCAAGGCAAGTCAGGATCTCGTCCAAGCGTTGCAGATGTTGAGGAAACGTCGACGAAAAGACAACAATGTCATCGAGGTAACATAGGCAAGTCTTCCATTTCAGGCCACGCAGCACGGTGTCAATCAAGCGCTCAAAAGTTGCGGGCGCATTGCATAGACCGAATGGCATAACATTGAAATCGTATAGGCTGTCCGGGGTTGCAAACGCAGTTTTTTCTTTATCATCTTCGTGCATGGGGATTTGCCAATAGCCGGAACGCAAGTCGAGGCTCGAAAAGTATTCAGCACCCTGTAAGGAATCTAGGGCGTCGTCGATGCGTGGCATGGGGTATACGTCCTTCCTAGTGGTCTTATTGAGTGCTCGGTAATCGACACAAAATCGTACGGAACCGTCTTTTTTACGCTCCAGAACGATGGGCGACGACCAAAGACTGGTTGAGGGTCGGATTATCTCCCGTTGGAGCATATCGTCTACGTTTTCTTCAATGATTTTTCGTTCGGCTAGAGAGACGCGGTACGGACGGCGGTGCACAATGGATGTTCCGTCGGTCTGAATACGATGTGCTGTAGCGGTTGTCTGGCCCAGGGTCGATGAATGAACGTCAAAGGAGTTTGAGTGCTTTTCCAACAAATCAAGCAGCTGCTCCTTCTGTGAGTCTGTCAAGTCTTTGTTGATGGCTGCTGTAAAGGCCGAGGAAGCATCATGATCTGCAGGATGGCCTTTAGGGGAGACAGGGGTAAGAAGCACAACGCACACATGCTGCAGATCGGCAACGCAGGCGACAGTAGTGCCCCGTGGCAGTAAAATTTTATCTTGTGTGGTGTTGGTAGCAGCGAGGACAGTTGATCCATTGTTGAAGCGAGCCACACCTGATGCGAGAGCTATGCCTTTATTGAGGCAACGGGGCGATGGAGTGACCAAAATGTCACCAGAGTCAACGTCGTTGGACAAAACAGTGACTAATTGATGTTCATTTGGTGGTAACTCGATGTCTACTGCAGCGATGAGTCGGAGTGGCCTGTAGGTTTCGTCGTTGAGCAAGTGGTCCGTGTCAGTAAGATGGACGACACGTTGTGCACAGCAAATAGCCGCAGAAGCAGAGGAAAGAAAGTCCCAGCCTAAAATGAGTTCCTGGGAGCACGGGGATAGCACAGCAAATTCTATATGATGAAGAATTTTGTCAATTAGTACATGGGCAGTACAGAGAGCGGAAGGGCGAATCATTGTTCCCTGGGCTGTAACCAGTGTCGGTCCATCATAAGGCGTCGTGGCTTTTCGAAGACGGGCACACAAATCAGCTCGAACAACAGAAAACGCTGCCCCAGTGTCCACCAAAGCATCAACGTCCACTCCCTCAACTGTTACCGCAATCATATTGTAGGAGCGCGCTGGAGGAATTGGAGTCCTGTGTTGGAATGCAGTTTGTCCTCCAAAAACTACATCGCTTAGTTTTCCGGACGCCGATCAGAAGTAAGGGAAGCAGGCTGAAGAGGGGAAGAAGAGCGACGGTAAGGCGACGGTGAACGACGTCGGGTTGATCGGTGACTACTGCGCAGTTCACCCGATGCAGGCGGATATGGAGACAGACGCGGCGGGGACGGATAACGGAGGCCCTGGTACAAGGCTCCTACGGTATAGTCCCGTTCGCGTATGTCATACCCTCGGCGCTCGTCTTGCTGGCGCTTGCGGCAAAAGTGTGCAATGTGACCACGATATCCGCAATAATAGCACGTAGGCCGAGTCGATCGATGAGGAGGGTAGTAGCTTGGGCTAACTGCACCGGGAGACAGAGCAGTCAGAGGGACAGATGACGGCTCAGGCGGTGGTGATGAAAAGCTCGTGGGAAAGCTTGTGGGAGGTGCGGCAGCAACCGACGCATACGTTCGTGGCGGGGACGTTGAGCTGACGGTGCCTGGTGGTGTGGTGGCGGTGTGCGGGAACGATGGTAGAGTACGAGAGACAATGGGCTCCAGGTTGGCCATGTGGGTCATGGACGTGAGCGCTTCCCTGATGACATCCCGCAATGACGTTGAAGAAGACTGGATGGGACACACTGAAGGTAGTGTGAATCCCATTGATTCTAATTCTTCGCGTATAATCGCCCTTATCGTGTCTCGCAGGTTTGGATCAGTCGTAATACGGGCCGCGTCATTGTCTGGTTGTAGGCGCATACACTTAAGTTCTTCGAGGCGCTGACAGGTTATCGCAACGTCAGCAACGGTAGCTGGATTCTGGATTGCTAGGGCATTGAATGCGACGGGTGCGATTCCCTTAAGAAGCTGGCGCACCTTGTCCGATTCTGTCATTGGTCTGTCAACCCGGCGGCAAAGTGAAAGAACATCCTCGATGTAGGATGTATACGACTCCCCGATGTGCTGTTTCCGAGTCGCGAGAGCTTACTTTGCGAGAGCCGAACGAACAACCGGTGTGCCAAAGACATGGCGAAGCTGATCTTTGAAGGCTGACCAGTCGGGGATGTAGATGAAGTGGTTGAGGAACCACGTCTTCGCAACACCCGTGAGGTAGAATGACACGTAAGCGAGTTTGTAGGTGTTATCCCACCGGTTAGCAGCGCCGACACGTTCGAAATCGTCCAGCCATTCCTCCACATCTTCCCCGCGCATACCAGCGAAGGGATGGGGCTCACGCTGGAGGCTGTTGATGGCGTGAGAAGGCGCGGCACGCGATGGGGGAGTGTGAACGGCTGCAGCACCGACCTCATCTTGGTGCGACATATTTCCGGACACCTGGCCCAAGCGGCGACCTGAACGTAGCTCCAGGGGGTAGAGTGGTCGAAAGGATAGCGGGGGATCTAACAGAGCGCTCCACCACGTATAAAGTCTTGGTTTGGATTACCTTTTATTAGGCCCGAGGAACCGGCAGCCGACAGCTACGATGAATGAGCCAAGATGATGATGGTACGCGACAACGATGAGGATGCATGAGCCACACATGATAATGATGATAATGTACCGGTGAAGAGGATGCGTATACTAAATGCCCACAGTATTATTTGCGTTTACACATCTGAGCTTGTTGTGTGTCGTGTGATGTGTCGTATACGACACATAATACGACACAAATCGTGTGACATTTCGCTCCCTCGCTCTTGTTCTTTTTCTTAAACACGAATATGTTTTATGCTGGAGTCCGCCACGTCTCCGTTGACGTATTTCTGTCACAGATATGACGTTGTAAAATGTGTTCGAACAAAGCGCAAAGAAAACGAGAAGAAAAAGTTCCTTACCGCGGCAGCTAACCAGAAACCCCTCACTTCTCGCCGCGTGACGCAAGCCCCAATGTGCACGTTTCTTAGCTTGTTGATCGGCGTTCGCCCGACACCAGGTACGTGACCGCTTATAAGCGTGCAATGGATAAGGTCACATCTACACACACGTTGCCCTTCACTTCTCTCTCTCTTCTCCTTTAATCCCCTCACTCTTCCCCCAGTGCAGGGTAGCAAACCGGACGTGCGTCTGGTTGACCTCCCTGCCTTTCATTTCTTCCCTTCCTCCTCCTCATCCTTCTTTCTTAGCTTGTTAACGGAAAACTATTCATATACACCGTTTACAGTTGGCGGTATTCAGAGCTGAGCAACTGCGGCGCGTTTTTCTCATCAGTAGCGAGATGGCTCGAGGGTCGCACGTTGGGCGCGCGTTGGGCACACGAGCGCTAAAGGTTGAAGCCCCGTGCCAGCTCACACTGGATGGTTGGATGGATGAATAAATCCAGCTGTGCCGGATTTATTCATTGAAGTTCACTCGTGCCTTGATTGTAGCCACCAATCAGTTGGTCTCTTTCTGGTTATTTCTACCCGTTGAATGTCTATTTTGCCTTCACTGTCTCTAAACCCCAAAGCTTTGAAAAATTCCGCTCAATTATTTTGGACTATGGGGTGAAGTGCTTTACTGAACATTATAAAATGTTCAGCCGTTTTCTCCTCCTCTCCACACGCGTCTATGCGCTGCGGTATGTGCGTGCTTCCACACGGCATGGCCAGAGTCCGTCTAGATGTTCTCAGGCGTGGTCGTGCTTTCGCGCGCCCCCTTATCTCAGGATTTCGGCGCTTCGTACCTCTTGTGCTTCCACTGCAAGTTTACTTTGAAGTTACAGTTGTTAAAGTGAGCACGAAGATCACTTTTCTCGCTGCCGCGGTCGCGTTTACAAAAAGAGCGCGCTGCTCACACACGAATTAAGAATTGTGACAGTTGTTCGTGCTCGTCCGGGTACATACTTCTGCGTTCGTTTCATGCGTCTTTCTTTATGTATGAGCCGCGTGCTTTAAGTGTAGGGTTGTAACAATTGTTTGTCCGCGCTTAACCTGTGTGTGCTCATTTCGTGCGCGTTTCTGCTTGAGATACGCGCTGTAAGCTTGAGCTGCTTGACATGGCGATTTGTTGCTGTAGCATTCATTCCTTCGCCCTTGTGGTGAAACAACGCACACTCAGCTACTACTGTGAAGACGCGTTTCCCTTTCGTGTTATACCGATTCTCAAAGAGAACAATCAGCCACATTTTTTTAAATGTCTCTCGATTAATTTGACGAGTGAACTGAGGTGCCTGGGCCACGTCATAGGTGTCAACCTCTGGAAGACTAAAACTAAAGTCTGGCAGGCGAGAACTCAGCTGAGTGGGGTGCATTGTATTGCTTACTCTAAAGCTCCATATCGTAGAGAGCTTCAGTTCAATCATCAACCCGCTGGAGTAAACCATTTTCGGTGTAGTTGATAGTTTGGTCGCATAGGGAAATCGTCTACGAGACGATTTAAAAGAACGTCATGGCGGTCAAACAGGATTATATCATCCGGTTTTCTACCCTACTTTATAGAGAGGAGGAAAGAGAAATAAAGATGAAAAAAAGACGGAAGAGGGGGACTCGAATCGTGCATGCGCCTGTCAACATTTTACTTTAATAAGACATTGCTTTTAGGGATTCTTTCGCGCCGCAAAGCGCGAAACTCCCCGACACCTGCGAACCGTAGAAAGCTTATCCGCAATGACAAGTGCGCTGCGGTGAAGTATTCCTAAATTCAACCAATAAAACTTAGAGGGAGCGGAGAAATACGGTGTGGTTAACGAAAGAAAATCTCTCGTTCGCCACCTTGTACACAAGATGGGGAAAAGGGCTGCGAAATAATGTGACGTTTTAGCCTTTAGAAATGCAGTGCTATTATCGTGACTTAGTTATATCTTTACAACAAAGCTTGCGAGTCAGTGGTAAGACAACAGTGTTATATCGCTTACACCAGCAGCACCTTCATGGGGAAGATCTATCCTGGGCATCCGAGGGTGCAAAAAAGGAACTTTGCTGAATAAGGTAATAATTGACGTCTATGCTTTTAGACCTAAAGTGCTCCTGCTCCGAACAAAGCTACTTTCTTCAAGTTTCATTTTGTTGCTTCTCTAAGTTCATACGTGTCGGTAAATTAGTAAAATCTACACGTGGCAAAAAAAGAAAAAATATTTCTGTGCTATTGTGCTTTTCTGGCCTATACGTCTTGTCTTGTCGGAAGAAGGCGACGTTCATCTGTTTCATTGCTTAATATCGCGGCTAGCTGAAACGGATGGCAAACTTTCAGGTCGTGTTGAGGAACATTCGAACGAGGTTATCCGTTTACCAGAACGACGCCTCGCGTGAATACAGCCCGAGCTGCGTCGAATCGTTCCGCTCCTACACCTTTGACATCGACGATTAATCGCTCGAACTCGAGAACGTGCCTCGTAATTTGCGTGTTAGAGCCCCTCGGTGTTTAGTGCTTGAGAGTTGAAACTGCAATTTAAGCTGAACAATAGAATGAAGTGGCGTT
The DNA here is from genome assembly GCA_013436015.1 of Rhipicephalus annulatus. NCBI lineage: Eukaryota > Metazoa > Arthropoda > Arachnida > Ixodida > Ixodidae > Rhipicephalus > Rhipicephalus annulatus. The sequence goes on from WOVY01005458.1 coordinate 64,135, forward strand.
GCGTGAGAAACTGGCGTAATTAGGCATTTCCACGGACTGGCTTGTTTGTTGGGCAGGCACAAGTTTCGTTGCTGGGAAGGCTATATTTTGCGAAGTGCGCAGAAGTAGCCGCGCATTGCTTGTTGTCCAATTATCGCCTCTGAACGGTTAATTAAACCACTGTATTACAATTTTTCTTCCCCCTTCCTTTCTCGCTATGTAATATTTTTTACGCTATACTGAGTCACGCACCACTGGGGGAATTAACGAGGCAATTTCAATGTGGCCTCCAAATTATTGAGGCCGTTTTTTTCTTTCTCTCAATTTCTCGCTTTCTATTTATGTATTTGTTCATTTACATATTTATTTATTTATCTTCTGTAAACAATTCTGCTTCTCTGTTTCTCTTTATGCCTATTTCTCTGTCTTTGTATGTTTTCCCTTCAACCCTTGCTGAACCCGGCACCAGAAGATCGTGTGGTCGTTGTGGAGGTGGTGTTTCGTTGCGTGCGGCTGTGTTATGAGCTGTAGTGAATGAATGAATGAATGAATGAATGAATGAATGAATGAATGAATGAATCTTCTGTTCATGGTGGTGAAGCGCTTGGAAGAACGGAGACTCTTGAAGAGCGCAGGACAAGACGCCTGTGCTATTCAAAGTCTCCGTACTTACTAGCGCTTCACCTTTACGAACGTACTGTACACCTACACGCACAACTGGCATTGTTTCCACCAAACAAAAGCGCAGGGAGAAAAAAATCGTAGAAACACTAACTAAAAACCATGGCCAATGTGATCATTGTATTCGTCAATAGTTCTTGTTTCTGAGTATTGCGTTATTTTTTATTGCTTTGTTTTTCGCAGCTCAAGATAACCCGCAAGGCGAAGGTATGTTTTTGCACCGCGTGCTGTATTTCGCCGCACGTTTTGTTCTGCAAGGGTGTCGTTTTATACTGCAGCTATGCTCGATTAACAGCGTCGGTTCGGCAATCCGCTCACTCACATTAGCGTGTGTTTTAGCGTGTGTGTACTTGTGCTCGTGTGAGAGTGAAAAAATGGGAAAATCTTTTGTTAAAGAATAATAATAAGCTGCTGCTTCTGCTTTTTTTTTTCAAGCAGCATAGCTTAGTGCCTCTTTCACAAATGATATAGACTCGCCACACAGGCATTTCGTTGCCCCATTACGCTGGTTCTGCTAATGAATCGGTAGTTCATCTCCTACTTTTACCGCGCAATCTTGTTCCCCTTAAATGAACGCCGGTGGACCTTTGTATGCGGAAGCCTGGCATTCTGTCTCTATTGAACGGACCGTGGTAGAACAGCGTCGTTCCATTTTGTCTGGTAAACACCGCCTCGTCGCGTGCATTATCGTCGGTTTTAGGTGTGTATACATTCCACAGCTTCGGCCTTTGTATCACGGGCCGCCGCTTGCGTGTTCATTTCCATGGTCTGCGGGGCGTTGCATTTCCTTTTCCGCAATTTTCTATTTGCTGGTATTGTAGTATTCGATTGGCTTTCCGTGGAACGCCCATTGTACGATACATATGATAAAATAGGTAGACGCGCTTGTGATTTAAAAGTGCTTCCTTGATGACGTGTTTTCGGCGATGCATTCTTTTGTGCCGAGCATAGTGAATCTTACTTTCTGCGGCAAAGCAAGTCACGTCAACTGGCAGTAATGTTGGAGTCACATCAGAGTTTTGCGACATTGGAGTGTAGCTGACAACTGAACTAGGACCCCAATGGAGCTCTCAGTTAGTGTCGCATTGCGAGTTCTGCCTCCTTTTTTCTCACCTTAAAATAGAGCTTCGCTTGTGAGGCAGGTTGGATTATTTACAATGTCTGAATTCGTTTAGTTGATAGCTAGTAACGTACAGATTGCATAATTGTCAATGAACTTCGCGTTGTTGTTTGTCCGATGGCTCCCAATTTTGGCTCGCATATGCAGTTTTTGTAGCTTCATCACCAGATTCTGATTCATTATCACCGCTGTATTCACTCTCCTTTATAACAGGAAACAACTTTAACATTGTAACGCAAATGGCTTGGTTAATCAGCGTTTCTAAAGCCTCTGCTACGTTTAGTGCAGTTTAGTGGGATCAGTTTGCGAACTTAGCGTCAATAGCAATAATCATTCAACATGACAAACAGTCGTCTGGCTAGGAATAATGGTTGAGTTAACGTACCGATATGAGGATTTATTTTCATGTGAGTACGACCACACTTAATTCTATCAAGTCTCTTCTTCTAACGAATTATTGGCTCACTTAGCCCATGAATCGGGAATAACGCAGTTTGAGTGGTCGCTAAGTCATCTCAACATATCGCAGAGCAGATAAGAAAGTGCTTACCTCTTAGCTGGGATAAAAATCTTGTTCACACGACAGTGTGAGTGATAACGGTGTTTCCGTGTGGACACTGGACGTTCGAGAAGGAGGTGTCCCGAAGTTCCTAAACGTTGAAGACCTCTCATACGAGTGGTGGCGGGTGATACTTATATTGGGGTGTTGTATGGGGATACGGGAGCCCGGCGAAACACCGAACGCGGGATAGGTTGTAAGCCACCCACATGTGCACTGTTGCTTAGCGATTCGTTCACTTTCGTGGTAGCCTGTCTGCACTTTACATTAAAAAAAAGATATATTTGCAACATAACCTGACAGGAGGAAACAAGGCGAAGCATTTGCTTGCATTCTATTTCGCAAGGGTACGTGCCCCGACACGCTACAACGTCATTTTTCTCCTCCTCTCCGAACTCTTCACCATCTTCGGCTGCAAGTCAGGTCAAGGTTGGGGCCGAAATGCGGGGCTGGAGTTTCGTGGAAAATATAGTGCTTCATTGATACGTCATCATTCATGCGAATCAGAAGATTGTAATGATAGAATCAGTGGCAAATTGAAACGAAACTGAAATAATTTCAGCTTCCACTCTATGCATTCCGGCAATGTCTTAAATATTTTTGTGCTACTGCTTCGAATAACCTTCGTCGTTTGATGACGGCAACGTCTGTAGGAGAAGACAATAACTATTTGACGCACGCATGTCAATCAGCCCGTTGTTTAACGTGTTGTGAACGACGCACGTTTCTCTTTTCGTTGACGGGGACCCGGTAACAAAGTCATTTCCTGTTACGCCGCTTCAGTGGGCCCGTTAGGGGAAAGAGAGGCGCCCATGGGGCGAAAAGAGGTGCTCCGGGGTGCTCCGGGGTGCTCCGGGGTTCTCCAGGGAGACAAGCGGTGGTGGAGCAGACACTCGAATAGAAAGAGCGATGTGTGGGTGTGTGAGTGATTTTACATGCAAAGAGAAAAGTGAGCCCCGTAAGTGTCTCTCAGGGGGAGCACACCTCAACAGTAGCTCACGAACGATGGGGGTTGTTATGCCAGCGAGTCCTCGTCAAACGTCCGTGCCTCTGAAAAAGGCAATCTGGGTCAAGGCCAGCCCGCAGTCTGCCTGGCGCGAACGGCGTAAACACGCGCGGCGCGTCTCTGGCCCCCGTGCATTGAGTCAGCGGTGCACGTGACAGCGAGCCGGCGTCCTCGTGTCTGGTGGTCTGACGCATGGCGCGGCGCGCCATTGGAGGAATCTGCCCTGACGACCAGCGGCGCTTCTGATTGGACATTTTGGTTGGACCCGGTGTAAATAAAAGAAGCCCTGCGGCGCGTCGCGATCGGCCGTCCTATGAGAGAGGAGTCCCCGTGTCGGAGAGCCGACATGTGTGTGAGTCGGCGGTTTTAGGCGAAAAGCTGACCTATGTGTTAGAGAGGAGAGCTCGGCTCTTCGAGTCTCTGTCGGCCCCAGTGCCGAAATTGTAACGCTTCTGTATATATGCTGTACATAAACCTTGTTTAACTCACCGTCGTCTCGTCCGCTCGTCTTATCAGCTCTGCGCAGAAGCAGTCGCGAGCTGAGAAACATACGCTACCAAACGGCTGGTGACCTTCCCGGCGGAGTCGAAAGCAGTGGCGCCTTCGGGGCCGTGTCGGCGTCGTCGTCTTTCGCAACAGTGGTGGCTTCGGCGGGATCGGCCCGTCGTTCGCAACAGTGGTTGGCAGCTGCGGGATCGGCCGGCGTCAGCGACATCGATGCGGTGAGTGCCTGATGTTTTCCCCTCAGTTCACCAGACTACTCTAGCTCAGGTTGTAGTAGTTTAGAGAAGGGCTGTGTGAAGCATTGTAGTGAGCTTTGATCGTTTCAAGCAAAGTCGAAGTGCTTTGAAACCGAAGTTAATGCGGAGGGGGTAAACACGGGAGTGTGAAATATTGCTGGCGCGTCGTGCTAGTAGGCTTATAGTGGGTACGGCAAGTAAATTGTTAACAGGGGCAAACAGCAAGAGGCTAGTGTGAACGATGGAGAACCTTAAAGTGAAGGAACTCATCGAAATTTGTGAGGAACTCGGCATTACTTTAGGCCGTGCGAAACGAAAGCAAGCGATACTTGAGATCATGAAGGATGAGGGAGTGTCGGCTGAGGAAGTCGATGAGGCCTGGGTGGATATTAAAGCACGCCGTGAGGAGGCTGAAAGGCGAGAAGCTCGCGAACGTGAGGAGGCTGAAAGGCGTGAAGCTCGCGAACGTGAGGAGGCTGAAAGGCGTGAAGCTCGCGAACGTGAGGAGGCTGAAAGGCGTGAAGCTCGCGAACGTGAGGAGGCTGAAAGGCGCGAACGTCGCGAACGTGAGGAGGCCGAGAGACAGGAACGCCTCGAGATGAAACGAATAGAATTGGCAATACTACAGTGTTCACAGGCGCCTAGCGTAGCTTCTCCAACAGTTCAGGTCAGCGGTTTTAGAATTAGGGACCAATTGCCACCGTTCGTAGTAGGCGAGGACATGGCGAAATATCTCGTCAAGTTTGAACACGTCTGTGAGCGAAACGCTTTGGAGCGGTCTCTTTGGGCGCGAAACCTGCTAGCTCTTCTTCCCGGCGAAGTGTCCGACGCGATAACTTGCTTATCGAGGGAAGCGTTTGAGAGCTATGACGAGGTTAAGGAAGTGCTCTTGAGACGTTATAAGTTGTCACCCGAGGCTTTCAGGCAAAGGTTTCGCTATGCTAAAAAGGGGAATGAGTCACACGTTGACTTCGCGTTTCGTCTTAAAGCCGATTTGATTGAATGGCTCAAGGGCGAAGGTGTTTATGACGACCGCGATAAAGTGGTGGAATGCGTTGCATTGGAGCAATTCTACCGCTGCATCGAGGAGGATGTCAAACTTTGGCTGCAGGACAGACTTGGGGAAGTACAGTTAAACAAGGCAGCTGAGTTAGCTGAGGAGTATTATACTCGCCGAAAGTTGCATAGCAGGGCAGTGCGCGCTGAAAAGGATGAAAGGAAAGAGGGCTTTTCAAGGAAACCTGATCAACGGAAACCCGATCCGCACCGTAATTTCAAAAAGGACCCGTCTCTTACGAAGGACACTGTAGAGGAAGGGAAAACAGAAGCGGAAAAATCGAGTGAGGTTTCTAAACAACGCACTGATACCACACGGGCGTTTGAATCACGGAAGCCACTAATCTGCTACAACTGCAAAAAGGAAGGGCACATCGCGATAAACTGTAAGCAAAAGTTTGCTTTTGCAACAATTAGAGAATCGGAAAAGAACATGCGGTTGTTGGAGCCGTATATCCAAGAAATTAGTGTGAACGGGAAAGCGTGTCGAGCACTTAGAGACTCCGCGGCAACCATGGATGTTGTCCATCCTTCATTGGTGTCTCCGGATGATTTCACAGGAGAATGCGCGTGGATCAGGCAAGTCGCCGAGGAGCAGAGTGTTCGCTTACCAATCGCCACGGTTGTCATTGAAGGCCCGTTCGGTAAGCTTTGCACTGTTGAGAACGACGGGCCGATCCCGCCGAAGCCACCACTGTTGCGAACGACGGGCCGATCCCGCCGAAGCCACCACTGTTGCGTAGCGTATGTTTATCAGCTCGCGACTGCTTCTGCGCAGAGCTGATAAGACGAGCGGACGAGACGACGGTGAGTTAAACAAGGTTTATGTACAGCATATATACAGAGGCGTTACAATTTCGGCACTGGGGCCGACAGAGACTCGAAGAGCCGAGCTCTCCTCTCTAACACATAGGTCAGCTTTTCGCCTAAAACCGCCGGCTCACACACATGTCGGCTCTCCGACACGGGGCCTCCTCTCACTCACATAGGACCGCCGATCGCGACGCGCCGCAGGGCTTCTTTTATTTACACCGGGTCCAACCAAAAAGTCCAATCAGAAGCGCCGCTGGTCGTCAGGGCAGATTCCTCCAATGGGGGGTCGCCGCGCCATGCGTCAGACCACCAGACACGAGACCGCCGGCTCGCTGTCACGTGCGCAGATGACTCAATGCACGTGGGCCAGAGACGCGCCGCGCGTGTTTACGCCGTTCGCGCCAGGCAGACTGCGGGCAGGCCTTGACCCAGATTGCCTTTTTCAGAGGCACGGCCGTTTGACGAGGACTCGATGGCATAACAGCACCCCCGCCGCCAGACAATGCACCGGAAAGACGAGCTGCTTCCACGGGGCTCGGATGTCAGGTGCGCTCGTTCGCCAGGTCCCTCCAGGTTCGCCTCCAGGGCCCTGGGGAGAATACAGCTCCAGACTGTTCCGGGAATACAGCCCATTCTTGACGACGGATCCCAGCTCCACTGGCTTGTCGCCACAACTTGTCGACCAGCTTCACTCGTCTCTTCTGACCATCTTCGGCTTCAGCACTTGTCGATGGTTCTGCAACTTGCTAAGAACGGTTCGACAACAGACAACACACGACACAAGCAAGTGCCCTCGGTCACCCGACAGAACACCAGACAAAGTATAGTACAACATATACCTAACTACGGGTTTATCGGAATTTTGTCCCCTCTACATCAAGAGGCACATGTGGGACAAAAGACCCTTAAAATGACAACTCATTTTTTTCCCGTACAACAACGTAACGGATTAGAATACCACATAAAGTTGGCCCCTTGAGATCACTCTGAACGAGAGCGCTCAGCCCAGGTCGTGATGAGGTCAAAATTTTGCCCCGAATCGCCAGGGAGAAACCGAAAGGTTGAGAAGGTACTAGCTGGAACGCACTGCTCAATGCACCTGCATTAGCGTTCACCTTTCCTTTTGTTTTCTTTAGCGAACGTCAAAGTTGCGCTGTGGAGCAACATGCTCCACTTCAGTAACCGGCCACTTTTAGGCGACGATACCTATGCGGCACCAAGAGCGGCTCACACTTTCGACGTTGCACAGGGGAACAACGATACGGCTTGCTACGGATTGACTCCTCACCGCTTAGCTCGATATCGTGTTCGATCACCCTCATGTTTCCGGGGTGGTCCGAAAACGCGTCTTCAAACTCGGAACCAATCTTTCTGAGGTCCTCGTTCTCAGGTCCTCCTCCACTTAAGCTAGGCTCTAGGTTTATCTGCTCCCGGATTACTTTCGATCCCCCTTCGGTTACCTCACTAGAACTCAAATTTTCTGCTTCCTCTTCCACTGAAGCATTCAACAGCAGATTTACGACCGCTTGATGTTGAACGTATGGTTTCATCAAGTTGTAAATTTTGTCCGGCCGCCTTCCTAATTTCACTTCATAATTTGAATCGCAAGGCTTCGATAATACGTTGGCGGGCCCTTCCCAATCAACCTCAAGCTTGTTCCTTTTGGATGGCTGCAGCCGCATTACCTGATTATCAACTTCAAAAGCGCGCTTCTTCCCCGATTTCTCGTAGTGCTCCTTCGACAGCAATTTTGCCGCGTTTTTCTGGCCTTCCACTAGCGCTTCAATTTGGCTTTCCACTAGCGCTTCAATTTGGCTTTCCACTAGCGCTTCAATCGAGAGATCCTCACGCTGCTCTCGAATGAGCGTCTCTCGATCAACTCTCGGCAGCTCGCTCCAACTTTCTGCTACAGGCGAGAGCGTTGCAACCCTCTCGCTCTGACTCAATGGCGCCACGTCGTCTCCCCCAGCGCATACCGCGCCGGCCGTGTCGGCGACGGGCCGCTCGCGTGACTGCTCACATGACTCATGCGGAAACTTTCCTTTCTGGGGTTCCGTCGACCCGCCGACAAGGTCACTTGAGAGTTCACCGCTTTGAACAAGGTCAAGCTCTTGCGAGAGCTTCCGCGCTTGCGATCGCGTGAGGGCCATGTACGCTAAGTTGGGAAAGAACGATTTACCCTGCTCTTTGAGAAGCTGCTCTGAGTTGTTGGAGAAGAGATAAGGAAAACGATCGGGAAGCGCGGCAGACACAGCCGCTTCGGTGCAAAGCTTACCGAACGGGCCTTCAATGACAACCGTGGCGATTGGTAAGCAAGCACTCTGCTCCTCGGCGACTTGCCTGATCCACGCGCATTCTCCGGTAAAGTCATCCGGAGACACCAATGAAAGATGGACAACATCCATGGTTGCCGCGGAGTCTCTAAGTGCTCGACACGCTTTCCCATTCACACTAATTTCTTGGATATACGGCTCCAACAACCGCATGTTCTTTTCCGATTCTCTAATTGTTGCAAAAGCAAACTTTTGCTTACAGTTTATCGCGATGTGCCCTTCCTTTTTGCAGTTGTAGCAGATTAGTGGCTTCCGTGATTCAAACGCCCGTGTGGTATCAGTGCGTTGTTTAGAAACCTCACTCGATTTTTCCGCTTCTGTTTTCCCTTCCTCTACAGTGTCCTTCGTAAGAGACGGGTCCTTTTTGAAATTACGGTGCGGATCGGGTTTCCGTTGATCAGGTTTCCTTGAAAAGCCCTCTTTCCTTTCATCCTTTTCAACGCGCACTGCCCTGCTATGCAACTTTCGGCGAGTATAATACTCCTCAGCTAACTCAGCTGCCTTGTTTAACTGTACTTCCCCAAGTCTGTCCTGCAGCCAAAGTTTGACATCCTCCTCGATGCAGCGGTAGAATTGCTCCAATGCAACGCATTCCACCACTTTATCGCGGTCGTCATAAACACCTTCGCCCTTGAGCCATTCAATCAAATCGGCTTTAAGACGAAACGCGAAGTCAACGTGTGACTCATTCCCCTTTTTAGCATACCGAAACCTTTGCCTGAAAGCCTCGGGTGACAACTTATAACGTCTCAAGAGCACTTCCTTAACCTCGTCATAGCTCTCAAACGCTTCCCTCGATAAGCAAGTTATCGCGTCGGACACTTCGCCGGGAAGAAGAGCTAGCAGGTTCCGCGCCCAAAGAGACCGCTCCAAAGCGTTTCGCTCACAGACGTGTTCAAACTTGACGAGATATTTCGCCATGTCCTCGCCTACTACGAACGGTGGCAATTGGTCCCTGATTCTAAAACCGCTGACCTGAACTGTTGGAGAAGCTACGCTAGGCGCCTGCGAACACTGTAGGATTGCCAATTCTAGTCGTTTCATCTCAAGGCGCTCCTGTCTCTCGGCCTCCTCGCGCTCGCGACGTTCACGCCTTTCAGCTTCCTCGCGCTCGCGACGTTCACGCCTTTCAGCCTCCTCACGTTCGCGAGCTTCTCGCCTTTCAGCCTCCTCACGTTCGCGAGCTTCTACTTCCCGCCCTTCAGCCTCCTCACGGCGTGCTTTAATATCCACCCAGGCCTCATCGACTTCCTCAGCCGACACTCCCTCATCCTTCATGATCTCAAGGATCGCTTGCTTTCGTTTCGCACGGCCCAAAGTAATGCCGAGTTCCTCACAAATTTCGATGAGTTCCTTCACCTTAATGTTCTCCATCGTTCACACTAGCCTCTTGCTGTTTGCCCCTGTTAAGAATCTACTTGCCGTACCCACTATAACTCAACTAGCAAGACGCGCAAGCAATATTTCACACTCCAGTGTTTACCCCCTCCGCATTAACTTCGGTTTCAAAGCACTTCGACTTTGCTTGAAACGATCAAAGCTCACTACAATGCTTCACACAGCCCTTCTCTAAACTACTACAACCTGAGCTAGAGTAGTCTGGTGAACTGAGGGGAAAAACATCAGGCACTCACCGCATCGATGTCGCTGACGCCGGCCGATCCCGCAGCTGCCAACCACTGTTGAGAACGACGGGCCGATCCCGCCGAAGCCACCACTGTTGCGAACGACGGGCCGATCCCGCCGAAGCCACCACTGTTGCGTAGCGTATGTTTATCAGCTCGCGACTGCTTCTGCGCAGAGCTGATAAGACGAGCGGACGAGACGACGGTGAGTTAAACAAGGTTTATGTACAGCATATATACAGAGGCGTTACAATTTCGGCACTGGGGCCGACAGAGACTCGAAGAGCCGAGCTCTCCTCTCTAACACATAGGTCAGCTTTTCGCCTAAAACCGCCGGCTCACACACATGTCGGCTCTCCGACACGGGGCCTCCTCTCACTCACATAGGACCGCCGATCGCGACGCGCCGCAGGGCTTGTTTTATTTACACCGGGTCCAACCAAAAAGTCCAATCAGAAGCGCCGCTGGTCGTCAGGGCAGATTCCTCCAATGGGGGGTCGCCGCGCCATGCGTCAGACCACCAGACACGAGACCGCCGGCTCGCTGTCACGTGCGCAGATGACTCAATGCACGTGGGCCAGAGACGCGCCGCGCGTGTTTACGCCGTTCGCGCCAGGCAGACTGCGGGCAGGCCTTGACCCAGATTGCCTTTTTCAGAGGCACGGCCGTTTGACGAGGACTCGATGGCATAACAGCACCGAAGCGGCTGTGTCTGCCGCGCTAAACGATCGTTTTCCTTATCTTTTCTCCAACAACTCGGAGCAGCTTCTCAAAGAGCAGGGCAAATCGTTCTTCCCCAACTTAGCGTGCATGGCTCTCACGCGATCGCAAGCGCGGAAGCTATCGCGGCAGCTTGATCTGGTTCAATGCGGTGAACTCTCAAGTGACCTTGTCGGCGGGTCGACGGAACCCCAGAAAGAAAATTTTCCGCATGAGTCATGTGAGCAGTCACGCGAGCGGCGCGTCGCGGGAGCAGCCGGCGCGGTATGCGCTGGGGGAGACGACGGGGCGCCATTGAATCAGAGCGAGAGGGCTGCAACGCTCTCGCCTGCAGCGGAAAGTTGGAGCGAGCTGCCGAGAGTTGATCGAGAGACGCTCATTCGAGAGCAGCGTGAGGACCTCTCGATTGAAGCGCTAGTGGAAAGCCAAATTGAAGCGCTAGTGGAAAGCCAGAAAAGCGCGGAAAAAGTGCTGTCGAAGGAGCACTACGAGGAATCGGTGAAGAAGCGTGCTTTTGAAGTAGGGAGTCAGGTAATGCTGCTGCAGCCGTTCAAAAAGAACAAGCTTGAGGTTGATTGGGAAGGGCCCGCAAAAGTAGTATCGAAGCTTTCTGATACCAATTGTGAAGTTAAATTAGGAAGGCGGCCGAACAAAATTTATCACAGTAACTTGAAAGCGGTCGTAAATCAGCTGTTAAGTGTTTCCGAGGAAGGAGCAAAAATTTTTAGTTCTTGTGAGGTAATCAAAGGGGGATCGAAAGTAATCTGGGAACAGTTGAACCTAGAGCCTAGCTTAAGTGAAGGAGGACCTGAGGAGGAGGACCTGAAAAGGATTGTTTCCGAGTTTGGAGACGTGTTTTCGGACCGCCCCGGAAACACAAGGGTGATCGAACACGATATCGAGCTAAGCGGTGAGGAGTCAATCCGTAGCAAGCTGTATCGTTGTTCCCCTGTGCAACGTCGCAAGTGTGAGCCGCGCTTGGTGCCGCATAGGTATCGTCGCCTAAAAGTGGCCGGTTACTGAGGTGGAGCATGTTGCTCCACAGCGCAACTTTGACGTTCGCTATATAAAAAAAAGGAAAGCTAAACGCTAATGCAGGTGCATTGAGCAGTGCGTTCTAGCTAGTACCCTCTCAACCTTTCGGTTTCTCGTTGGCGATTCGGGGAAAAATTTTGACCTCATCACGACCTGGGCTGAGCGCTCTCGTTCAATGTGATCTCAAGGGGCCAACTTTATGTGGTATTCTAATTCGTTGCGTTGTTGTAATTGTGAAAAATTCAAGTTCTTACTTTAAGAGTCTTGTGTCCCACATGTACCTCTTGATGTAGGGGGAACAAAATTCCGATAGACACGTAGATAGGTATATGTTGTACTATACTTTGTCTGGTGTTCTGTCGGGTGACCGAGGGCACTTGCTTGTGTCGTGTGTTGTTTGTTGCCGAACCGTTCTTAGCAAGTTGCAGAACCATCGACAAGTGCTGAAGCTGAAGATGGTCAGAAGAGACGAGTGAAGCTGGTCGACAAGTTGTGGCGACAAGCCAGTGGAGCTGGGATCCGTCGTCAAGAATGGACTGTATTCCCGGAACGGTCTGGAGCTGTATTCTCCCCATGGCCCTGGAGGCGAACCTGGAGGGACCTGGCAAACGAGCGCACCTGACATCCGAGCCCCGTGGAAGCAGCTCGTCTTTCCGGTGCATTGTCTGGCGGCGGTGGTGCTGTTATGCCAGCGAGTCCTCGTCAAACGGCCGTGCCTCTGAAAAAGGCAATCTGGGTCAAGGCCTGCCCGCAGTCTGCCTGGCGCGAACGGCGAAAACACGCGCGGCGCGTCTCTGGCCCACGTGCATTGAGTCAGCGGTGCACGTGACAGCGAGCCGGCGTCCTCGTGTCTGGTGGTCTGACGCATGGCGCGGCGCGCCATTGGAGGAATCTGCCCTGACGACCAGCGGCGCTTCTGATTGGACATTTTGGTTGGACCCGGTGTAAATAAAAGAAGCCCTGCGGCGCGTCGCGATCGGCCGTCCTATGAGAGAGGAGTCCCCGTGTCGGAGAGCCGACATGTGTGTGAGTCGGCGGTTTTAGGCGAAAAGCTGACCTATGTGTTAGAGAGGAGAGCTCGGCTCTTCGAGTCTCTGTCGGCCCCAGTGCCGAAATTGTAACGCTTCTGTATATATGCTGTACATAAACCTTGTTTAACTCACCGTCGTCTCGTCCGCTCGTCTTATCAGCTCTGCGCAGAAGCAGTCGCGAGCTGAGAAACATACGCTACCAAACGGCTGGTGACCTTCCCGGCGGAGTCGAAAGCAGTGGCGCCTTCGGGGCCGTGTCGGCGTCGTCGTCTTTCGCAACAGTGGTGGCTTCGGCGGGATCGGCCCGTCGTTCGCAACAGGGTAAAGGAGGGATTAAAAGGTAAATGATAGAAGAAGGAGAGCGTGAGGCGCAGGGACAGCGAACGACAGAAAACGATGGAAGTAAAGAGGAGATAGGAAAGATGAACACGGTCCCAGGAGTTTGAGGATGGGGCACCACTCGGTGAGAGCTCATGTCGGCGGCATGAGATGGCGTAGGGCGATCCCAGTCGGCCAGAGCTGCGCTGTCGTCGGAGATCGCGGGGGCACAACCGGTCGGCACGAAATCCAGCGAGTGAGTAGAAAGAGCGCTCGAGTGAAGACGCATGGACAGCTGCTCAAGTGTTTGCCTTGAAATGTTCGGAAGTGCCCTTTTTGTGCCTGTAAATTTTGTAAACAAATTTAGTGTACTCTTACCAAACTGTGTCTTCTTTACTGGTCGACATTCTGATGAAAGAATTCACTACATAGGGATTGCTTTCGACGCTCGTATTTAATGCACCTATTGTCGTTCCTTGACGAAAAACACGGTGAAACTGTCGTTATATACATTTATTATTCATTTTTACTGAAAACAAAGCGAAATAAACACTACAACATACCGAACTGAAATTAAATAACGAAAACGCCGCTATTGTTCTATCAATTATACAAGCCCCGAAGTATCACTTTATTATTGCACGGTTCGTCCTCTGGATGTCCTTTAGAGACTCGTCAGAAATCACGTGTTGAATGAGTTTGCATTACTACGCAAATGTAGTGAGAAGTGTAGTGCGATATATATATATATATATATATATATATATATATATATATATATATATATATATATATATATATATATATATATATATATATATATATATATATATATATATATATATACCATTTGGTCTCGTGTATTCATCGTTCATCGTTCCTAAAGAGTCCGTACGACTATCTTTAAGTGAATCACTTAATGACTGTTAACTGTTACTTACGTGGTCATTGCAGATTGGGATTCGTAAAAAAATGTGCATGCTCATGTTGTATCATAGGATTACCTTTTCTTTCGGATAGAGCAGTAAGTTAGGAAAGAAATCATGCTTAAACTTCACAGATGTAGAACATGTTCCAATATAGAACCTTTGCAGCGATACCTGCGAATAAATGTTTGTGCTGATAATCATGAATAAATCATTTCAGTGACGATAAATGTGGAAGTTAATGTAACACTTAATGTCATGGGCCCTGTTAAACGATCAGCAGTGATTATTTTTTTTGCGTTCTTCAGACTCAATGCCGCCGTTTTCTTGAAAACGAAATCTTTGAAACCATAGTATCTGACAATTAGCCCGTATCAGATACTCTTGTGGTAACGCAAGTGATCCAATGCGAGCATATATACCACGGTATTGTTTTTGTAACGATGTGAGTAACCTACTTGAATGTCTATAGATAACGGTCGTTGTGGTGAGCTGAATGTGATGGTCTGTTTGCCAGCATGAGGTGGTAGATTCCAAGCCTCGGATATTTTTCTTCTGATATAATAATTTAATTTAACCGTTAGAACCTCAGATAATCAATGTTGACCACAAGTACTTACTAAATGGCGTTTTTTTCTGTGTTATTCCTTAGGATTTTGAAGTGTACAATTTGGTTTCACATGCTTGATTGCTACGCACAAGCTCTCCAACACCTCCTGTTTGCAAATCACAACGAGGTTGATCATTGCGGTGCCTTCCCATTAGTTGAGCGCACAGCTGAGTTTGCTTGAAATTATGTATACTCCCACTTCAGCTAGGTCAAACTTGGACTAGTTAGGTTTCGTGCTTCTCTAGTCGTTCATTTCGAGACAACCAATCGCTTGTCCTGGTACGTGTCGCACAGAACGTATACGATTAACAAACACAATGTGAGGTCATACGACCATCGACCGAAAACTTAGTGATGAAATCAAAGCTTGCAGGTTGTCCGCCTCGATGGAATAGTGGCTGCAGTGCTCGGTAGCTGACCAGAAGGTCGCGGGTTCGATTCCGGCAGAGGCGGTCGCATTTCGATGCAGCCGAAATGGCAGAGGCCCGTGTACCTTGCGATGGCCGCGCACGTGAAAGAACACCAGATGGTCAAAATTTCTGGAGCCCTCTAATATGGCGTATTAGAAAAGCGTTGTCATTACCCCGCAATGAGGTCTTAAATTAATAATTCTTGCATATTCGTTTGAATGTCCCAATGTCCATTATTTCTGATCACTTTGTTTCGTTGTAGCATACCTAGAAGATAAATTCTAACCGTGCAGTGTGGGCAAGCTAAAATAGCATAAGCATACTGAGTGCTACGTAAGACTACGCGCATAAAATCCTAGTGGGACTACTATTTAGGGTTATGCTCAAAACAAGCGGCGTCGACTTCGAGAGTGGCAAGTCAGACATACTTCGTCATGACACTACGTACGCGTAACACTATTTTCTTGCGCACTCGCATGGATTCTCTTTCGAAATTAACTTACAAATCTTGTTTTCTTAGTATAGTGGCTTTTATGCAAGTACGCAATTGTATGAGTGCTCATGAGTCTTTCTCGTACAAACTAACAAGAAGAAATGCGTGCATATAGCTCCTTCCAGTCACTGCTTGAAGCTGCTATCACATTTGAGCTTTGGTAAGTAGAAGCGGAAGTTATGGAACCCGCAATCTATCTGCACACGTGTAATCAACGTTTTCTGTCTTCTGAAAATCTAAGCACACAGTTCCGTCACACAGTTCCGCACATTGAGTACAAGTTCCGTACATTGAGTGCGTGAGGAAAATGTTTTTTTCACGCACTTTTTTTTCTGTGACAGAAAACGACAGTTCCGACACAGTGCAGTACTGCCATAACTGCCGCAGCAACTACCGCTGCTCACCTGTCCTTTGGCAGTATTCACCGTCACTGCTACCCCCACCCGAAGTGCACACGGGTTTGGTTCGAAAACGCTGTCTACAATCACCGCAGCACTGTGTGGCACACGTGCCGGAACATGTCCGAGGAAGTCTTGCGCTTCACCTTGTCAACACTTCGTCTTCAAGTTTGGGGCCATCAACTTCGTCGTGCTGGTGTCAGCAAGCGCTTCTTGGTCTTGTCCAGGGTCGGCCAGCGTATAGTGTTGCAGTAGAGCGTCCGGATCTTTGTGCTCTGTGAGGGCACGTGGTCTACTTCTCCTCCGTCGAGCTGTCGTCCCTCGAAGGGTCCGGCGACGGGCTTCGCTCTCCTGGCACTGTGTTTGCAGCGCAAGGTGTGGATGGTGGCGCCCCGTATGCGAAGCCCGCGGGCGCGCCCAAAAAGGACCCGAAAGCGTGTCCGGGCGCTGCCGCCAGGTAGTGCGGGGCCCACAGCCCCTGGCGCTGAGCCAGCTTCATGCGTGCGGTCATCTGCTTCTTCCACTTTGTCCTGAACAAAATAACGAATCGATCTCATTCATTCATTCAGTCATTCATTCATTCATTCATTCATTCATTCATTGTCAGTACATGGCTGTATCGACGTGCAAAGCCCGTATACTCTGGCTTCTCCGTAAACTTATTCATTGTGAGGGGAAGCCCACTTTCTTAGCATGACACAATTTTCAGGATTTTGGACGGAGAGTTCTCGTGTTATGTTTAGTTATTTGTTAAACAGCTGCCAGCTTAACAACTTTGGCGTGGGGCCTCATCTAATGGGATATGGCGCAGTCTGTCCCGACCATTTCGAAAGAGCGCGTCAGGAACAAAACGGCTTGGGACGCGAAAATCGCGACTGTTTATCTCATTCAACTGACTTGAGGTGGTGGTTTTCTGCCAGATACCGTCTTCTAGTACTCGTTTGATAGGAGGACTATTTGCAAACTGCATGATGTACGCTTAAATATGTCTTTGAATGTTAGGCGTAAAACACAACAGTCATTACCGTTTCTGTTATTAGGTCTTCGATATCTGATTCTGCGATCGTCTGTTCGGACTTTTCACATTCTACTCTATTAAAATATTTTTCTTTCGTGGCCTTTGATGGACATACACATGCATGCACGTAGGGTACATGCGATAATATCTCTCCTTGTGCGACGCCTGCCGTCGATAGTTCCTCAAGCCGAGAGCAAACGTCCATCGCCCATCGTTCTTCGGGTGAAGGAGCATGGACAGACGTTACTGATACGCGTGGTGGGAGGGTAGGCTGTGTCATTCGCGCGGCAGCTGCGATCTTTTGTCGAAAGGATGGTCACGAGCGTTGGCGCACGCGCTATGTCGAAAGACATCAGTATACTCAGGCACTGCGCCGTGCTCCTGAACGGGTTGCAGAAATTAGGTGCCTTTTCTCATCTTCTAACCACTACCACTACATCAGTATACGGTTCGTGCATCCTTTTACGTACTGTGCAAGACGACATGCAGCCCGAAAATCGTTTCGTTTCCTACAGTGGCTGTATTCCCATACACCAGAGTTTTTAGAGGTACGCGAGATCAGGGTTATATGCTATAGCCTTAGTTCGTATAACACTCCAATTCATTGCTTTTTTTTTACATTCAATAACATGGCCGTGCGATAAAACCAATTTTTTTTAAAGAATAAGCACAGCTAAACATTAGCAACTTGCTCTCTCTTCTTTACGCGGAAAGCAATGTTTCGGCTTACCTTCGGTTTTGAAACCATGTCTTGATTTGTACTTCCGTCAGGTTCAGCGTGGCCGACAGCTCCATGCGCTTGCTTACACTCAGGTACTTGTCCACCTGCGTGTGCGGTATTGTATGCTACAGATGTGTCGAGTACCTTGAATACAATCAAAACGCCTTCATGATGAGGTACTGGAGGTTTTGTTGAGCAGGTCAGTTGGTGGTAAATATCGCTAGTCATAAAGCTTGAAATACAGCCGAAACTTTCGTTATGCTGGGGATTTTGTTCTTCAGGCATTCGATGCGCTTGCTTCGACTCTATAGCACTCGTGTTTTTTTTTTGTTCATTTTTTATAATTGCTTGGTGCCGGTGTTTTCTCAAAAAAGATTTGAAAGATAATGATCAATTTTTCTATGTCATGCTTTTTTTAAGTTTACTTGTTTCATGCCTACAGCAACCACTACATATATTTATGGAAGCATACGAACAACAATGTTCCACAGTATTAAAAGAGAGGCATACGATCACGACTCTTTCTGGTAGCACCGCTTTGACACAAGTTTATGTTGATCATGTATACTGGTCGTGATAATTTATGCAGGTTCTAAGGTATTAATTTCGCAAAAGATAGTGAATAAATGCCAATTGCGGGGTCATGAATACTTGTGCCATCATTCTCTATTGTTCATGCTTGTTATCGCAAACGCAACTTGATCGTTAAAAGCCGATCGCGACGCCGTACGGTTAGAACGTGTCGGTAACAGGCGTCGTGGTTATAACGCAACGGTGTTTGTTGTCGTCCGCCAACTATTGCAACGTTCGTACTTGCGTGCAATAGTTACGTGTTACTAGTAGGATGGGGCGCATCTTTCTTTGCGGCAAATGAGAAAAAAAAAACAAAGGATTGCTTCTCACTTCATTGCTCACCTTGAACTCCGCCTCAAGCCGTTCTAGTTGCTTGGCGCTGTACGCCTGACGAGGCTTTCGTTCAACGCCCGGCTTCCTGGGCCTTCGCCCAGAAGGCTTCGGAGCTCCGATTCCGTACATCTCTGCACCTCGCCAGAGAAGAGACAGCAAAGAGAGCAAAGTTGGTTGGCTGGTTGGTTGGTTCCTCAACGTATTGGCGCAAATTACTCCGCGGGATAGGCTATGAATCGGATGGTGCCTTGCTCAGGAAACTAATCCGCTTACTGAGAGAAAGGCTTGAAAACGAATTGTTCAGCCATTACATATTATTAATTTGAACTAGCAAGATTAAAAACAAAGAAAATAATCTTTAGGAAAGCAAGACTAACAACATAGGAGAACAAATATATGCAGCTGTAACTACCACAATCGAATTCTGATTAGTCTCTATGCCTTTTTTTTTTGCTTCTTTAGCGTAGTCTTAGAGTGTTCTGTTGCTATGTTACGTGAGTAAACTACGGTGTTAGGATTTTTCATGCCCATGGAAATAATATGTAGCAAACTAATAAAATTGTTCAATGGTCTTAATACGTATTTGATAGCTATTTAATTAGTTGATCATTGCGGCGCATAAGCCGTAATAATCGAGTGACTAGTCATCAAGTTCATTTTACGGAACGAGTGTAAGCTGAGAGCTTGTGTTCTGCCCTTCTTTCTGTTTTCGTCGTTTCGCCCGGTCGGCGCTGCCATATTCGGTCAATGTTCACGCCCGCGGATTGAATGGTTCCTGTTGCTGTGCAGCTACAGGCTTATCTATTGAAACTGTCTGGCGATCAGAAATTTCTACATTCATGGGAACACCGAGTACATGAACACATTAACAATCATTCAAAATTGTTGCGCTCGCAAAATACGAAGTTGTATTTTCTTTGCAACGCTGCGAGCAATACCATAAGCTCACTTGAAGCAAGAAGTGAAGGAATTAAGATTAGTGGAACACAAATATACATACTGTCCACCACTGCCATACTGGCTGAAACGCCGTACTTAATCTACCATAGAGCGTCAAACATGGTTTTTATGGCAGCACTAGCGCCATATTTAGGCCTCGATCACACATCTGTCAAAACACCCCGTCCCGTCACTGTCAAGTGGTCTGTGTCCTCCGTGACACTCCGTTTTCTTGCCTGTTTCTCTTTTAAAAATTGAACGGTGGCAACTTTACGAAAAACGGTCAACGTCACGCTAGGCATGCATTTTCTATGGAGAAACTGGCAAGAACACGGTAGTTTCATCGTCGACTTTAGAAGCATCTGGTTGCAGCGCGATGAAAGACAAAGGAGGGCACAAAGAAGGCGGACACAATGCTGCGTGTATTCTTTGTGCGTTCCTTTGTCCATGTGCCGAGTTTGCTCAGCAGCAGTTGCTTCTAATGATCCACCAACGAGCCCGCTTCGAGCCTCCCATCATGGACGCTGGTAACGCTACGGTTGCGATGACGTGACGGGGCATCTGATTATGGTCTCAATCAAAACCCGGAGAAAACTATTCGATCCAGCTCCTCCCTTACTCCCAGCGAAATACCTGCTAGCGTGAAGAAGAGCGGCCTGCCCGCTGCCAGCCATGCTGCGGGTGTTGTCGCGGCAGCAGCCGACATTCCGTACTGCTGCGCCGCTGCCGCCGCCACAGCGGCTTGCTGCTCGTAGCTGGACGCCGGCGCTCTTAGCGCCGGGTGGTGCAGCGCCAGCGGCCTCAGGCACGGTGCCCCGCTCATCGCCATTGGTTGGTGCAGGGCCGTGGCGGCGGTGGGAGCTGTGCGGCCGCCGGCGACCGCACCCGGTGAGGGCCTCAGGTCCAGGGGCATTCTGCGCGACGCGTCCTCGGCCAGTAGGCTGGCGATGGAGAAGCTGCCGCTCCGGCCGCTCCCTCCGCTTGCACCGCAGCAGCCTCCGCTGCTCGAATGCTGGAGTGCCTTGCTCGCCGCAGAGAGTAGCAACGCAGATGCCGGAGGCGACTCGGATCTTCTGGCCGGGGACCACTGGCTCGGCTCTGAGCTCTCCATGCGTCTCCGGGTCTCGCGTCTGGACGCTGTGTAAGAAGGTCGCGCTTGATCGTACTGGCTGACGTAGTGAACCGTTAACCTAATGAACAATTGTATATAAGATACGACTCGAACCGCGGCCATGCCTTCGAAATCTGAGGCTTGGCAGGTTGCTTTACGTGATATTTTTGTGCTTACAAGCCAAATAGTTTGTCCATAACCGACATATGACCATTCATTGTGAACTGTTACATTTTTATATATGTTTAACGTCACTTTGTAAAGCTTCGCTTAATAAAAAAAAAATTGCACCAAACTCGCCTTCGCTCGGCATGCCCCACATGACACTGATTTCTATGGTATGGTGATCTGGCAATTTTTTTTTTAATTTTGTGCCAGTCTCAGTGCCCACAGTGCCAGTGTGATATCGTGGTTTTCAAGAGAGAGAGAGAAAGCTTCGCTTACAGTAAGGCCGACAGCTATTTTATCTAGCTTCTTCTCTACTGCGAAGGAGTGAAACGGGAAAGAGTACTGAACGATGATGCAAGGTTAACGAGGTGAATATTTATTTTTTGTTTCGGCTTTATTAACGCGAGTAAATATTTCCTAAGTATACGCTTATTTGACACTCGTTCTTTACCGTGGGAAAGTTATCTGTAAACACTTGCATAGGTTGTCAAAACCCTTGTCGTGTCGGCATAACATGGTTCAGTATCTTCGAAGCGGCACAACCATACCTCAAACTCGTTTTAGGTTCGAGGCACCTTCGCAAGGGTTAGGCTTGTCGGCGTCTCCTGTTGTCACGGTGCGTCATGCCACGGTGGGTTATCAGAAATACGGGCATGCAGCACAAAGGATACATCCTGCTACTCGCAACTCGCTACCGGTTCAATAAAAAAATGAGCAATGCAACAGTTAGCACACCAAATAGCCGGCGATGTTAGGGGAGCCGAAACACCCTACCTGGCATGCCGTAACGTGTGGAAACGGGTAGTGTAGGCAACTCAACTAAAGAAAAAGAACTATATACGGCGCTAATAAAAAACGGCCGTTGCTACATTCTCATAACAGCTTTCACCGTAAAAGAAAGCGCTGCCAGTTCTTGCCAGAGTCAACATAGCAGCATTCTCAAAACATCGCAACAGTAGTTACAGACCTACAGTAAACTTTACCACTTACTCGTCTTTTCAGTTTGTCCTGAAGAGGCTGTAGAGATACATAAAAAACCACGTGATGTTTAAAAAACACGTAGTATGTGACGGCCTACCACACTAATTCAAATGACTTGCCCTTCCGGAAGCTGTGGTCGCTCAGATCACACGCTATTCACAGAAAATCCCATAGCCGTGCCCTCGCGTGTCAGCGACGTGCAGTTTCATGTGGGCTCCGCTACTTTCCTTGATATGCCTTAGTCTTTACGTGACGTCCACTTGTCTCTCAATAAATGTGTTAAAGTGCTTGTGTTTGTACAGGTATAACTTCGTGGATGAAATAGGCAATGTTTAAAAGGTCACAACCACGGCAGACAAGGATGACTCAGTCGAAGCGACACAAGGTAACTTCTTTTATTCTCCTTTTTCTGCCACAATTCAAGTTGAACCATTTGGTTCAGAAAGGTCAAAGCTCCCTGCGTGCTTCGATTCTTTATCTTATACCTTAATTAGTTTCAATACATATTGAAACGCCGACGGACTCTTTTACAACACCGTGGCAACTAAGTGACAACTAAAAGAAAAAGAAAGCATAAATGAAGATGAAGAAAAGAAAGAACTTTAGAAAAATGCACCTCCCGTTTTCGCCGACATAAAAAAAGAGAGAGAGGGGAGGGTCTTATTTATCGAACTTTACATTAAAGAAAAGGGCGTGGCGTACTCGAGCAGCAATTTCCGAGTGCCCCTTTCGTCCGCCACATTTGCTTAAAAGCGTTCGACGAGATTTCAAAAGACGTCCAAATTCAATAGGTCTTGGGGGAAAAAATAATAGCCGCTGAAGCGCCGTATTTGCGCGTGGAGACATCTAAGACATTTATTGCGCTTTCGCCGTGCATGCTTCGCGTAATGGTTCCATCTGGTCACAGACCGGGGCAAAACGAAGATGTGCGTGTGAGATCATAATTCCGAAATTCCCGCGGGCAACCCTGCCTGGCCAAATTGAAAGACTGAGCAGATTTATTTCTCGCCGTCGCGGGCTTTCCACCTCGGCGGCTGGGAAACTAATGGACGGGGCAATTCTCTTCGCTCATGGCGCGCTGATGGAGCGTCTCTGTCCGCCGTGCCGCTCAATAGCTGCTTAACGCGCACTGTGCCCAATCAGTGGGGGAGAAACCGGGATTGATTGATTGCCTTCGGTGCGGACACTGCGTACCGCGCGTTTCTCTCTGTGAGCGCTGGTGGGAGTGCTATGAGAATATTAACGTGAAGCGCGCCGCTATTGCCTTGCGCATTATTACTGGCACGTTGTTATGGCGTTATCAAGTTTTTCCACTCTTCGTAGTGGTTCAGCGAATGAATGTGGCACTTGGATGGCTGTGATATTTAATAAGAGGAAAGAGACCGTAAAGAATGTTTATTTAGCAAGTAAATCAATCAGTATATCAAGCTCCGCCGCGGTGGTCTAGTGGCTAAGGTACTCGGCTGCTGACCCGCAGGTCGCGGGTTCGAATCCCGGCTGCGGCGGCTGCATTTCCGATGGAGGCGGAAATGTTGTAGGCCCGTGTGCTCAGATTTGGGTGCACGTTAAAGAACCCCAGGTGGTCGAACTTTCCGGAGCCCTCCACTACGGCGTCTCTCATAATCAAATGGTGGTTTTGGGACGTTAAACCCCACATATCAATCAAATCAGTATATCAATGTATATTTGGCAGATCCCACGTACCTCCTTGGAAATCGACATTATGCGAAACATGCGGTGCGGAGGCGACCGTGTTGTAATTTTTTGTTGAACGACAGGTCATTAAATGACGCTAAATACATGCATAAATGTTGTGCGCAAAGACTTATGTTGATGAATTGCACATTATAATATAACCAGTTTGCACTTGCGCAGCGATGCCGACGGGAACATGAATATTAGCAACACCAGAAGCGATCGGCTGATATGAAGCGCTGGTGCTCTCGAGGATGGTAGCCCTATAGACACATGCTACATAAATCAACTCCAGCGCATGGCGCGCAACTACAATTACCCTTAACCCGACCACAGTAACCTGACGTGACGGCTGTAATCAAAGAGTACATATGCAAGCTCCATGAAGTCAGATAGAACTGCAACCGCCAGCATTGCAACCGCAACTGACGTTTCACAAACATTATGGGGTCTGTTTGAAAAGCGATTCGGAGGCCTGGCATGGCTGTGTGGTAGAATGCTCGATTGTCGCGCAGAAAGCTTGGGATAGATTCCTGCTGGGACCCTGACTTTGAATTCTTCGCATCCGTCGGGCCAACGCTGCCGATGTCAGGTTTTTCTTAACACTGACGCGTCAGAATTGCCCATGTGTGTTCTCGTCGTTCCTGGGTAGATGCTAAAGCTGTATTCCAATTCCAGGCAGCATCGTAGACAGTCTACGCGGACAGCTTAAAAGACAGCATCGATCCCGTGTTGCCTGAAAAACGGAACACGTCTGGACGGCTTCTACGTGATGAGACGCCACCTTGCGTCGAGAAGAGAAAGTTAAGATAAACAATCGTAACCGTTAATTTTTCACACAACGACCGCACGTAAAGACAACGAATGTGTACGTGTAATCGCACGATCAGCGTTTACCTTGCATTAATGCTGACATGTACCCGCTAAACGCTAGACATGTTCTCTAAGCTTATGAAGGGACCTGAACGTTACAAAGGCTGTGACGTCACCCTCCTCGGTCGAACGGTGATTACGGTGCTCTTCTGCTGACCCGAAAGTCGTAGTTTTGGTCATGGCATAGGCGGTGGCATTTCCATGGAAGCGATATTGTTGAGGCCCATGTACTGTGCGATGCCATTGCACTTTAGAGAACACTAAATAGC
The DNA here is from genome assembly GCA_013436015.1 of Rhipicephalus annulatus. Taxonomy (NCBI): domain Eukaryota; kingdom Metazoa; phylum Arthropoda; class Arachnida; order Ixodida; family Ixodidae; genus Rhipicephalus; species Rhipicephalus annulatus. The sequence continues at coordinate 88,669 of WOVY01005458.1, forward strand.
TGAAATTTGCAGATCCCACCACAACGGCATTACTTATAAGGATATCGTGGTTTTGACGCGTAAAGCCCAGTATGGTAAGGCTGTGATGTTTCGGCTTTGTTATTATGTCGCCCTTTTAATAATCCCCGCGCAATGGGTATGTATATGGTGGCTGGAAGTGGCTTAATGGTGACTGCAATGGTGCTATCGCTGTCTCGTTGGCAAGGAGTGTGTAACTATTGACAGAAACTGTTTTGCTAATGTACAGCGATAGACATTTTTTTACTCTTGCGCGGGATACTCTTTTAAGTTTTCGAAGTATATCGCATTGCCTTTTCCATGATATCAATCACAATATTAACGGTTATTGCCGCGTGTGCCGCGATGCACGAGATCGTAATAAAACAGATTTGAAGGTGTCTTAAACCGTGCACGGTTTTGAATTTACCAATTGCTCGAGAGTTTTATGGCATGCAATGTTCGCCACCTTGATGTAACGATTCTGGTCTAGTTCCTGACCGGCGTCCGCTGCAAACTTTTCTAAAGCAAATTGATGCTTAAAATCAATGGCAAACACCATCTTTTTAAAGCCGGTATAGCTGCCAGGCTCTACAACGAGCAAGGGAAAAAAGCCACCGGTTGGAAGAGTCATTGCCCTGCCATCGTTTCCCAGCTGCCATCCTTCCGTGGTCAATACTTTGTCATGCCGCTGTCATCTCTTTCATCTTCATTTCACCATAGCTGCACAACACAGTCGTTGCGCTGTCACGAACGACATAGTCGCGCTGTTATAACGTCGGCCTGAACACGTGAACGGCAATTTGTAGTGTCTACATCGAACAACGTAACAATTGTGAACAGTATGCCATGGAAGCACTGCTATGGTTTGATTTTGTGTGCGTCGTCCGCACAAACTATTCGTTACACCTTTGCCCCACTTTTCTCATTTCATTTGTTATTGCGGTAGAAGTTGTATGGCGCTCTCGGTGTTTTGTTTTACTTTTATCGCCGTCGTTCTCGATATGAAGCCGTTATTGGCAACGTCGACCCGCGCATTGTATAATCTACGCGCCAGTAAAATGAGGACGAACGCGGCTGGAGCAGGGATGAGAAAAGCCGGCCATATCCGCCGCTCGAAGGGTGCATCGGACAAGATCGCGCCACGTGCGAGGCTTCCATTCAATATCCCATCAAAGAGAGAATACACCCTGGCCGTCTTCCGCAAGACTGAAGAACGCCGGGGGAAGGGGAGGGAGTCTGTTTGAAATCCCTAATCGAATTGGCTAATCAGAACTCAAGTATGTGTCGTTTTAAAAAACAAGTAAAGCTACTTTTCCTGTCTCCTTGAAATTGCCATTATTTTGCTTTGAACACGAAAATATGTAATTTTGTATATTTATGTAACCTTATAAAACTGTTAAACCTGAACAATGTAAACTTTGTATAATTTTTGTCCGAATGTGTTCTTTACTATTCGTTTTTTTGTTTATATAAGTTGTGCAATGAGCATTGTACTTATTGTCTCTGATTTTGCTTCTGGCTGTCCGACGTGAAAGTCCGGGGTGAAGGCCTCGTCAGGAGACATACGAGTCTCCTTTTGCCTTGCTTCGTGGACATATTTCATGTCATGTAACTATGTCCGAAATAAACTGAAACTGAAACTGAAACTGTCTGCGTCTCAAGCAGCAACAGCGAACTTGCTCATGAGGGCGCGGTCGCTTATGTGGTTTTTTGAAGGGAAAAGAAGAGAAAAGTGAGCCCCGTAACTGTCTGCATCAGAGTGCGACACCTCAACAGTAGCTCACAAGGGATGGGGGTAAGGAGGGATTACAAGGATAGGATTAAAAGGTATATATAGAGAGAGCAAGGAGAGAGGGCTGGTGCACGCGCTATCTTGACGAACATCAGGGCACGGCTCGTAAACTTGCTGCACTGCCAGTGGTTTGCGTTTAGAGGGGAAAACTGTTTCTGACCTTGGAGTGGCTGTATTCCGCTAAGCCAGAGTTTTGTTGAATTATGCGAGGTTGGGTTCAAAGGAGTTCGCTGCTGGCGTTACTAAGTATAGCATTTTAATTTGTTGCTATCACATTCATTGGTTCATCCTAGCTGCAAAACTATGGTTTGCTTTCCCTCTCCATGATTATCTATCCGTTATTTGTGGCAGCAATTTTACTTTTCTCCTATATTTTCAGGTGATTTCTGACGAAAATATTCATTGCAGAACTCATACCCTTCAATGCCGCTGGGCACGAGGTTGACTGTTTGACTACCGGCTGTAACGGCATCTGGTGGAGGCTGAGTTCCAGAGGGTTGTTATAAAAGGAAATAAATGGCCAAAATTAGCGAGGATATTCTCCAAGCTTGAACAACCTTCACCACGAAATTGTTTTCTTATGTTAGTGAAATTTATTAAAATTAGTTTTCATAACGATACTCGAGTGGCACTTATCCTCTGAGCCAACAATGGAAGCTGTAGCGTTGTTCTACCTTATAACTTCCATATTTTTTCATTACTTTTGCTTGAAATTCCTCGTGGGCAGCCATGCTTTGTTAGATAACTTGCTTTTAATTAGCGTGTGTATGATTAGACGTGAAAAGCTATTGCCACATGTTATTCTCAAGAAAGAGACCGTACATCGTACAACCTCTTATGCCTATGGGTGACGCTGTCTACTTTTTCAAAGGCTCCTGCGGCTTAAGAGATTTTGTTACGATTTATTCTACTAAAATTCGATTATACTGCCGACGTTTCAACTGCATGGTGGCTACTCATAACCAAACGCTTTGGGAATGCAAAAAAAAAAAAACCTTTTCCAAAGACAGTTCTGTCATATTTTTCCTACGTCTCGTGTGGACAACTCTTGACGGTAACTGGCTACCTTATTCAGACAGGAGATATTAACTGGGCCCAAAGGGTAATTAGTTGAAGATTGGGCCTGTTGAAGATTGGGCCTGTTGGGAAAGCAGGACTACTTTGTGACAAGCAACTGTTCATCAACCTTGGAACCTGTGCCAAGCTAACTTTAACGACCTTATTGTGTTATGTATAAATTTGTTTTTCTGTTCAACTTCCTTGTGAATTCATTTCTCGGTGTCTGTTTGTATCCGATTTACTTATTTTATCCTATCATTGACCTGTGTGCCCGGTCATTTCTTACGTTGGGTCGTGACATCATACGACATAGCGAATTTCTCGTACTGTACGCATAGGTTTGTCTTACCGAATAAAGCAGTTCTCAGTGTCGACAGTTACACATATCCGTCCTCTGCGAGGTCGCATCATTAGCTCTCTTTTGATCACTGTTCTTACTATAGAACTTTATGAGAACTTGCAATATGTATACTTCCTTAAGAAATAACTGCGTGGCGTTGCTATTTACTCTCGTTTCCCGCAATATGAATGCCTATTTTTCGTATCTGCACAGATGTTGCAATAATAATAATAATAATAATAATAATAATAATAATAATAATAATAATAATAATAATATAATAATAATAATAATAATAATAATAATAATAATAATAATAATAATAATAATAATAATAATAATAATAATAATAATAATAATAATAATAATAATAATGGTCTGGGATGCGTTGCGTCCTCAATTGCATGATTATGCCATAGTAAACTGTAATATTACGGTATGGCACAGTATATGAGGTATAGCAGAGTAGAGTACAGTATATCAACTAGTGTGCAGTCTAGTAGCCCCACGTGAGCACACAGCAGCAGGAACCTCTCGTGTTCAGTTTTGTTTGAGCCATGTACTAATATCCCAAAACGAAATACCAATTCATGATGGTAATGAAAGCTCGCAAGTCTATTTATTCGAGATAATCACCGACGAAACGAACTCCGGAATAGTTTCCATTTTGTGATCCCCTCGATGTGTGCGCTGAATGCTGTGTAAGGTACGTCAGCAGTTTTGTCTTTCACCTTCCTTTTTGTGTTGTTTTCTTACCGTTCCCTAACGAAGGGTAGTGAATCGGGCACAGCCTGGTTAGAGTCAATGCCCTTCTTTTGCCTTTCCCTCTTTCGGTATACCGACGAGTCCTCATACATCAACACAAACTGTCATTCAAAACATACAGTCTAAATAGAGACGTAACATGTGACGTGTACTATTGTGACGTCATTGGTATTTGAATGTCAAAAGGGTGTCGTTCTCTACGCCGGCTGTGGAAATTGGTCAACAATTGTACAAAAAAATTTTGAAAATTTTTGGCGACGCTAGCACACACTTTTATGGTTATCGCGTTAAAACTTACCTTGGCGTGTGCTTTTCTTTCATTTACATGGTGTCTCCTTCGGAAGACAGTGAGAGCTCCGCGAATAACGATGGGCAGATCTCCTTGCGTCACACTATCAAGGAGGTATGCTCCGGCTCGACAAGCGTATTTACCCTCCCCCTCATCCATCACTCACGGCGCTCGAGGCTCGAACTCTACGGCACATCCAAATGAATTGCCTGATAACCCCCTCTCGCCTTTTCCTTTATAAATATAGGTCTAACCCCTGCTGTCCTAATTGCCCCTCCCCATACGCTGACCTGTCACATTGCCTGTTTTACTGCCCAACTGCTCAGCAATCCAGCTATTACCCTCCCCCATCCCTTTTCATCACTTCTTGGCTCGACTGGATCGGCGCCTAAGGGGAAGAAGAACAGCGTCGACTGGTCGGACAGGGGCTCGAAATGCTCGGCCTGTAAATTGTGGCTGAATAAAAGTCTATTACTACTACTACTACTACTACTAGTACTACTACTACTACTAATGTCTTACATTTTGCGCTGCCAAATTTGTTCACTACAAACGTTTGTACATTGCTTCGCGTACGGCGACTGAAATTGCACATTATGTCGTAGCCGCATACCCTGTACATGTAGATTATAAGCGCGCCAAATTTGATCTATAGTAAGCATACTAAACTGCTTACTTTGTCACGCAGTATCATCAGGTAGCCTACAAATTGTTGAAGTGTCAGAGCACATTGTAAAGATAGGCGAAAAAAAAACTGTAGGGGTTGGGGGAATGGAAACAACTGTTCTTTTGGTCTAACAGTTCTAGTGTACTACATAAATGTTCGCTATTTGTATTTACATAACCACATGACACTGACACGCAGTGAAGCCAAGAAATGAACGAAAAGGCATGCAAAATATTGACGATATTTAGACTGGAATTATATCACGTAGGTTAATTGTAGAAACATGCACTGCTTCGGTGTGTTTGCCAGCTTTGGTTTCCGACAATAATATGCTGAATAGACTTCCAAAATATGGGAAAATAGCTACTGTAAAGAGTGACTGGCCTTTCGTTTTGTCGTATCATGCTGTTTGAAAACTACACTTCGCAAGTATTTTATTTCTTCTTCTAATAATTTTTTATAGCATATAAAGAGAGATTGGTACCTTTTTGTGGCGCCGGCTACACTTCACTAACGTGTACACGTGTTGTTGTTGTTGTGTTCTGTTTACGCATGCACACACTGTTCGACTGTCGCTGATCCAACAGTCCGTGGAGGCTTGAAAAAGGCCGTTTGCATGCTGCCACGCCACGAATATGTAACGAACTCATTGATGCACTTCAACCAATCGACGGCTACAAGTTTTCAGGTCGAGAAACACTTCAGAACTGCAAAGCACTCACCGATCGTACTCTTTGAAAAAAGTCCGCTCGTCCTTGCTTGTTCGAAGATGACGAACCCACAGAATCCAGCTGTCCTCCCGCTTGTGTTTTTCCAGTGCTACAAACCGGGGACGCAACAAGAATGACAGCAGCAACGACGAATGCGCGGTGACAATCCGGTGGGTTTGCCACCTGAAGGCGGCGCTCCTCTGCCAACGCGCTTTGCGCTTTGCGCGCGCTTATCGTCCCCAAACCGCACGGCGACCACCGGCACGACACAGCGCTCGAACCCCACGTTTCCCCCGAAAGCGCCGCGCATCCCTCCTCCTCCTCTCTTTCCCGCGGGATGAAGCCGCGCCGGCCAATCAAAAAGCCGCCGCCGGCATGCCGGTAGCATGCCATTGGTCGAACGCGCGGCCGCGGCTCCCGCCCCGTCTTTCCCGCACGCTCTTAAGAGTCGTGGTTCGGAGATTGCCGTCACCCGCTGTTTCCTTTTTCTGTTTCTCTCCAGCGTCCCGCTGTTTCTGAGGAAAACAATTAGACCTCGTCTCGCCTAATTCCAGGCGACGCCGTCCGCGCCGTACATGGGACGAAATAAAGAGGGACGCCGTTTTTCATCTCCAAATAGGGGGCGTTGCTAGCATCGATCCCTTTAATCCTATTTATACTGACTCGAATGCGTGGAAGCTTGGACAAGTGATTGGGGCGGTGCGGTGTCCTCACTGCCGCCGAGTTTGATTTGAGTGGCCGCTTCGAATGACTGTGAAGGGCGCCTGACGGTTCGGTCGCGCTGCACGGAACTAAGTCGAAACGGGGATGGTTCCTGCGTACTCGCCGAAGTAGTTTAAACCTTTTAAGTAAAGCGGGTGAGAACACTTTCCCAAATTTTGTCTCTGGGGGAGGGGGGGGGGGCGAATGAATTAGTCACAACGACGTCGATGTTTCAGACGTTTTTTTTAGCCTTTTCTTTATGTTTGAGGCAGCGCGACGAGGATACAGACGCTGCGTGTGCAGCAATGCCGGAGTGCCACTTGTGTGGCTCTCCAGCACAGATGTTGGAAGAGCATCGTATGTTCCCACTTTCTTTGCCCCCGCATGCTGCACAAAATATGTTCGTCATGGCTTCTCTTTTGGTCGTTTTGGCCTCTGTTCGGAAATGGCGCGTGGTTCCCATTGACCAGAACGCCTGCCATGCGAACAAAACTCTGCAGCCGCGCAACGTTTTTTGTTTGTTTGTTTGTTCTGTGGCCACCGGAAGAAGGATGCGCTGTGAAACACCGCTTAACCAAACACAGTGACCTTGCTGGCGTTTTAAAGGACGTGACAATACTTTAAGTCCTTAAAATGTAAGGAGCGAGTCAACAGGAAATGGGCCCACAATGAGACGCACTTGTCGAGAACCGTTTATTCTCCTTTCTTTTTCCCCGGGCTCGGTTTTCCGCCATTAATTTAAAGTCGTCGTTGACTGCCACCCTCGCTGCCACCCACCCTACGGAGAAACCCGCCACGGTGGTCTAGTGGTGGTTGTGAGGCTCTACGGCAGACTTGAAAGTCGCGCGTTCGAATCCCGACCACGGTGGTCGCATTTCGACGGAAGCAGAACACTCGAGGCTTTAAAGAACCGGCCGGGGGTGGTCGCATTTTCTGGAGCCCTCCACGACAGCGTCCATCATGCTCGTAACGGGGCTTTAAGACGGGCAAACCCCAACATTCGTCGAGATTCCTCCAGCCCTTCATCTTGATTGATTGATTGATTGATTGATTGATTGATTGATTGATTGATTGATTGATTGATTGATTGATTGATTGATTGATATGTGGGGTTTAATGTCCCAAACCACCATATGATTATGAGAGACGCCGTAGTGGAGGGCTCTGAAATTTCGACCACCTGGGGTTCTTTAACGTGCACCGAATCTGAGCACGCGGGCCTACAACATTTTCGCCTCAATCGAAAATGCAGCCGCCGCAACCGGGATTCATTCATTCATTCATTCATTCTCTCTTTATTTTCCAGAATAAAACGAAAACATTACATTCTGGATGGTCTCCTGGGCTAAAAGCTGTAATGAAACAGCTTGACTAGGGCCCAGAAGACCAAAGACATGGCAACAAGTGACCGGTAAAAATATTTGCACCAAATTACAAGATATATCACACATTGTACAAAAATATTTACAAAAACAAAGCATATAACAATATCTGTGTAAGCGTAACAGGGAATGATTTTTTGACTAAAACACATCTCTAACAACGAACAAGACCAACAGAATACCAAAATTTATTTACAGAAAAGAAATTTTAATACTACAAGTACAAGGAACACAGTCAATAGTACACCTGTAATAGTACAAGCAATAGTACACCTGTAATTCTGGCAGTAAACTACACGAAACACTAATATCAACACAATATAATAATAGAAAATCATGATAGCTAATCATATACAACAATATACAGTGAAATGTAGTACAACATTAACAAATAATTGAAATACATTAGTAATTCAGAAATATTTCACGTAATGTATTTAGCGCAGGTTTATGTAAATGATTATGCTTTTTAAGAATGCATGGGAGGTTATATTTCAATGACTGCAGTTTATAGTCAGTGCGAAAGCGCGGTATGAGCCATCCTCCTACATTACGAGTATTGATAGCATGACTGTTGCGTTGCAGTGCAGCAGTTAACTCGATAAATTGTTTAAATGAAGAAGAACATATGTAAAATGATCGTAGGATGCGGAACTCGTACATATATTGGATTTTAATTATACTGTACTTGCGAAAATATGTCGATGTCGGTGATAAATAACCAGTGTTGGCAATGTGACGGACAGCTTTCTTCTGCAAAACCAATATTCTGTTGATGTTGCGTTGAGTTGTAGTAAGCCAAACCAGACTGCAGTAACTTATATGTGATAGAAACAGTGCTTGATATATGCTGACTTTTATTTGTGTAGGGAGAATTTCTCGACAACGCGACAGAGCTCCCGCTGTAAAAGAAAGTTTCTTGCATAAATGACTTACGTGAGAGTCCCAACTTAGATGAGATGAAAATGTTACACCGAGAATTTTATGTTCTTCTACAATATCTATTTTTTGGTCTGCACAAATAATATCTTGTTTAACGTTCAGAAATTTATTTCTAGCTCTAAATATTATAACCTTCGTTTTCTTAGGGTTAATTTTAAGTTTATTTGATAGTGACCATGATGTAATATTGCAAAAGAAACGATTACAACTTTCTATCAACCTATCTGTATCTGCGCCGGAAAACAAGACCGTGGCATCATCAGCATATATTATAAATTTTACCGACTTGTTGATATTAACAATATCATTTATAAAAACATTGAAAAGAAGGGGCCCTAATACACTTCCTTGCGGGACACCTCTACTGACAGGCAATGAAGATGAGTGATGGTTACCTAAACACACACATTGTGATCGTTCTGCTAAATATGATTTTATTAAAGCCAGGGGAGTGCCTCGAACACCATAGATTTCTAACTTAAGAAGTAGCGTGCTATGGTCAATGGAATCGAAAGCCTTGGTGAAATCAATGAACAAACCTAATGTAAATAGCCTGTTTTCGATGTTCTCTAAAATAATTTCTTTTAGCCTTAACAAAGCTAACTCCGTAGACCTTCCTTTACGGAAACCAAACTGAGCGTCGCTTATAATGTCACTTCTAGTGAAAAAGTTGGATAATCTGGAATGTAGCATTTTTTCGAAACCCTTAGCAAACACCGGAATAATCGATATTGGGCGATAATTTCCCAGCAAGTTTTTGTCGCCACCTTTAAACAGAACAGACACACGAGAGCGCTTCATTTCACGGGGAAATTCCCCGGACTCTACTGCTAAATTAAATATGTACACAAGTACATATTTAGTACATAGACTCTGTGGATCCCGCGGCCTGCGGGTCAGCAGCCGAGTACCTTACCACGGCGGGGCGCCCCTTCACCCTCGATTCACGCATTGTAACACTTCGGTTTTTGGTTGCAGCAGATACTTGTAACTCAATTTATTGTAAGAGCATGGCTTCTTGGTGTTTGTTTTAAGTGAGGGCCGTTGGTGTCGTATGTTGACGTATGCTGTGACGTATGTTGACGTATTCTGTCGCCGTCGCTTGGCGTAACGCGGGCACAACGACGTAGAAATATAGGGGGAGAAAGGGGGCGGGGTGGAGAAAGATAAATAAATATTGGAATAAAAATAGAAGTAAATAGAAAAGACAGAAATAACTGGGAAAGAAGAAAAAATAGAGAGGAGAAAATAAAAAAATGGAAGGTACACAGCTCTGCACTTCGGCTATCGCGAAGCGGCCCTTTACTTTTGCTGTCCTCCTTTTGTTCAATGAATTGTATAGCATTCGTAATTTTTTGTCGTAGACCGTAGGTGAAAAACGTCACTTCAATGTCGGCTCGACCGGCGGCCGAGGCCAATCAGGCCTTCCGTAATGTTAATACTTAGAAGACTCGCGGCCTATCGGATTTACCACTTTCCCGACAAGATGCGGACCACGCAATTTATGAGCCCGTTGATTGGCGTTTACCTCAGCGGCCGGAAAGCTTCCTGCGAAAGCGACGCATAATGTATCATATTAGCACTCATATAGGCCCTCACTCGACATATACGTGTGGTTTGATTACGCAAGACTCCTGTGGTGTAGAATCGGTGAGAACATTGAATTCGACAGCATACGTGGGACCCCCGCTAATGGGTTATATTGATAACACTGGTAAATTGATGACAGTGAGTCGTGAGGAGTGATAGATATCTTGGATGTCACAGTGATTATTCTTTGTAAAACAGTAAGTTTCATATAAAGTGGGACAATCTACACGTTGTGATATACATACAGACAGAAAGCTTCCCCTTTTACAGCGTTTCTTTGCAAGTACTTCATAAACTACGTAAAAACAGTTATGAATCGTAACCCCAAACTGCGGCTAAACGAAGTTCGCAACTCTGGGCAGTATACCCTTGTTTACTTAAAAGAACTGGCAACTGACTTTTCTCCCCAGTCTTTTTTTTTTTGGCGGCGCATCGAAAAGCTCCTCCTCGGTAGGGGTTAAACCGCAGCTGCGGTTGATTCCAAAAGCGCGTCAATATTTTGTAAGCAGATAGTTTCGTTCCATGAAGCCTCCAAAAAAGTTTGAGTTCCTCCTCCAGCAATGCTATGAAGCGATAGCGATTTGATAGTTCTATTTGCAGCCAGGCCCGCACATGACTGCTTTCGTTCCGTGTTTTGCATGAGGCACCCGAGGTACTCGCCATGTGTTTAAACATAACCGGGCAACGTAAATTCTATGTTCAAGAATCGGCTTCCAGGTTTTATTCGTTGTGCAGATTAATATGTTTCTCGGGCACTGAGGCCCTATCATTTTCTGAAATGACTCATACATGGGATATGAGAAAGGCATTTCCTCATACGGAAACGTTAGCTCACATCCCCCCTCCTCCTTTTCCTGCGTCGAAGCGCTGGAAGGTCTAAATATTGTGATTGCGGCCCCCTCGCTTAGGTGAGATTGAGAACACTGTTTTACCGCCTCACGAGCCTGCATGACGCTCGCGGCCTCCATGATTAGCTCCGGCAACGCGCTAATCGTGGATAGCCACGAGGTGCCCCTTCGTACTTCGCTAACTCGTCGGCATGTGGCGCTATGCCTTCAACTAACAACGTTTATGATGCCGCTGGTGAGAATGGATCACACGTCAACAGAAGGCGGTGCCACTGGTCTTCTCAGCACAAACCGAAGGCTTATCGACGCGTTTTAGGTTAGGAAAAATTATCATAAAATGTATACTGCATTTTAACGCTAGCTAAGAGAGAGATAGGGTGCGAATTTATAGATATAAAGGTAGAGAGTGAGGTCGGCCTGAGCTACAGTTTGCTCTGGCCTATACTCTACATTGGGGAAGGGTGGCAGAGAAGCGAAAGAGTGATGAATGACGATGGTAATATAGGGAAATGAGAATAGGGTCTTGTGACCCCGAGGTAACTCTAAAGACGTGCATCGAGTCCAATGACCTCTAAGAATGCTACGACGGCTCCTATAACCACAATTGTGCTGCTGGCGCCAGGCCAAGGACCTAATACTACCTCGTCGGTTAATGCTCGACGAATATATCGTCCGATTGAAAAGATCAGTTGCGGACGCTCTCGTGCACACGCTGGGCTGGTACAAAGTATATCTTCGAGCGTTTTCGCTGACTGACAGTAGCCTCAATCTGGACCTCTGTCACTATACAGCCGACCAAGTGGGTGTGACGACTCGTGTAAGCCACACCGAGGCGAACGCGGTGAATAATGCACGAGGTGCTTCGCTTTAGCTTGCGAGGCATATACGGAACTTCATTTCTAGGTCTCACTTGTGCAGCAGCTTGTGCCGGTGTTCTGGTTTGTTCCAGCGCTTTAAGATAAAATTGCGCATTGCGCGTCGAAGTAAGGCGCTAGTGTTTGTTCGAGAAAACGAAATGCACACTGTCGGGCATTATTTAAATGTCCTTTAGCTTCAGCGTCAGCCCCTTCATTCCTCATTACACCACAGTGAGCAGGTGTCCACTGGAATGCTACATGATGTCCAGTTTTCGTAGCAATGCCAACAAGCTCTGCAATTTCTATCAATAAAGTATAATATGGTCCTCGTCTCGTGAAGCCATCGATAGTTTGAAGAGCAGCTTTCGCATCACACAGTATCGTCCATCTACAAGGAGGCTGTGTGGAGGTGACACGTATTGCCCCCCGTATAGCAACAAGATTTGGGGCAGTTGATGGGGTCTTGTGATCTAACTTGAAACGCCAAGCGATCTTTGTTTCCGGGATGACAAAGGCTGCGGCGGAAGTAGCACGTGACGAGGTAGATACATCATTTTATCACTATCGCACCATCGTTCTTCGTGTAAATGTACAGAAGCGTAAGTTGCTTTGGGCCGATAGATATGAACAGATATGAATATGAGCACCAGTAAAATGTCACGTGTTCGCCCTCGTGTACAGCTTCACTTTTTTTTTTCGCTTGAGGCGCTAAAACTTATTTTGATTGAACAGAAATATAAATCCGTGTTTGACCAGAAACACAGAGTTCCTTTTAGCCAGTGCAATAGACTATCTTTCAATTAGATGAGGTTATCTCAGTTCGTATTCTGAGCGATTGTCTGTTTTTGTCTCAGCTCCTGAAGCGCATTGGTTGTGCGTTTAGCCCAGTGTTTTACTCCGCTGGTTTTGTGACATTTCTTTTTATTTTTGGTGATGACCTGCATTGTGCTATAGTATTTATTTATTTATTTATTTATTTATTTATTTATTTATTTATTTCAGCAGCTTTGCTTTAAGGTTTAAAAAAACGTGGGTGGTCGCTCTTCGAGCTGTTGTTGACTCCCCTCGAAACGAGGGAGACATTATTCTTCTTCAAATACATCCTTGAGGCAAGGTATTGCGGTGTGGAGAAAAAGAAAATAGCTCATTTCTCTCTCTCCCTCTATCTCTCTCTCACTCTCTCTGTTTCCAATACATCTACAGTGGTTTACTTCTTTTTCATTGTTTCTTTTTTGTGTGTGCGTCTATCACTTAACCACAAACGCCACCGCCCCCCTGTGCCATGCCTCGTCTGTCAACAGTATTCTTCAGGACAGCGGCCCTCCCACACTCGGCCCTTTTCGCACTCCCGGTTAAGACTGCCGGGACATTTTGCGGGTTCACAGCCACCAGCTCCCCAGGAGGGCCGATGCGTTCTCTTCGAAGGCCCTCTTTAGCAGTTGACGCATTCCTCGTGTCTTGGATGCCCGCAGTATTCAGCTAACTCTCGCGTGCAAGCGCACACACACAAAGCAGCATTTGTCTCGAATGTTTTCTTCGTTTGGCACGTCTTGGAACAGCCTTCACTTTTCACTCTCTCACGTGCAGCGTCGTTTGGATGTCTTTCTCTCTCTCGTACAGCACCCACGTGCGGTCGCACGGCTCTGTGTAGGCGGCGGAACGACGTGCGCATGAAATGGCTTGACCAGACGAGACTGGCGTATATTTCGCTTCGCTGGCATCTCATCCTCCTCCCTGGGCGGTCTTCCTCCGAGCCTTTCTTCCCCTTTTCTTTTCTTGTGGCTTGTGCATGGTAACTTGTTCCACTGACCTCGCGTCAACTGTCCTTGAAAATATCCGCCCGACTCTGTGGCTAGTTAACCCTGTGCTCAACTGGTGGCAGTTTACTGTGCCACCTGTTTTCTACGTAGTAGTCTGGGAAGCCTGAGGGCAATAATTTAGCTCGCATTCAAATAAGGGTGAGCAACGATTATGTAAGGCATCAGATGCGTGTGTTGGGTGCGTTTTTGTCAATGAAGCTTAAAATTGAGTGATTAAATTCTAGGTGTTCGTTTTAGCGCAACTACGGTGCATGCGTCACAGAAAAAAACCGAGGCACACATACGCACACACACACACACTTGCACGCAGGACTGTGCACCCTTGTAGTAGATAAATTAACCTAATGGACGGGAATCGTCCGAGGGGCTCGTTTCTTTGTTAAACACAACCTGATCAAGACAAGGGAAGCCAAGGAATTAATAGAGGACATTATTCGTTGTTTTTATCTGTAGTTACAACATGGCGAGGCTTGCATGAAGTCGCGCAAAGCTTGGAACCGGAAGCTGGACGATCTTAAGTTTAACCTGGTTGCTTATAGGTTGTTGCTATGTTATAGGTTGTCCCTATATGTTGCTGCTCAGCGTAGAGAGGTTCTAGTTAAACCACTTACAGTCCCAGACACGATACACATGTCCGCACTCCAGAAGAGACTCCCGCTGAAACCGAGTGTTTCCACATCTTATAAATATATGGGCACGTCGTCGTTACCGTAGGCCTTAAATCGTTTTGGAGTCTTCTCGCTGGTGCTGCCTTTCCCGCTCCCTAGTATTTAACCGTTTCACGCACCACTGAAGCACTCTGTACAGATGCTTCTGCGAAGCTGAAACGTATGACCACTGTGTTCATCGCAAGGTTAATACCGACGCTTCATGAAAATAGCTTGAGCACGCAAGCGGCACCATCATGGCTTCACCATCGGCAAGATTTTGGGTGCATGGGACCGCGCATACAAGTTACGTTATGCAACGAATGTGCTCATTTGATTAAGACACGGGTGTGACTCACCGTCTGTGTTGTTAGCACATAACTGCCGGTTTGTAAACGGCATGAGTGACTTTTCTCTCCGTCTCTCTCTCTAACCTTTATTCCCCTTACCGACTCCAGTGCAAGGTAGCCTACCATGGTTAACCTCCCTGCCTTTCTTTCATCCTTATTCTCTCTCTCTCTTTCTCAATGACTGGTTACGCTTGTCACAAATACTGCCTGCTATATTTTTATGGTGCGGGCTGAGGATTTGTTTTTCTTACCTCACAATAAAAATGTTAAAAATACTAATTGGTGTTCACCGTCCGTCTGTCGCCGCCTTCATTTCTGGTGGACCAGCGGCGAGTAGCAGGATTTGCCCAATTTTCGTGGCCCATACCCTTTTATGATGATGATAGTTTTTACACACACCGAAATTTATACGGCCTGCTTACACTACTTTGCTGTTCAAAACAACTTGCCGTCTCTACAACACTTGAATAACAAATATGACGCTCTATACCGGTTGACCTACCACGGCGCTCGCATTTCGACTCCAATTAAGTGCGAATGCCGTAGCGGGATCGAACCCGTGTCATTACGGACACAAGCGGAGTGCCGCATCTGCATCCGGCCACCAACGACACCTACTGAACGCGGTGTCACGACTTCGCAAAAGCACTAGACGCCCGATAGAGTTGAAACGTGCGCTACGGTCTTCAGTATGCTGAAGATTGCGTAACTTACCATGAATTTTTTACGACACTGGAACACTTCGTCGTTAATCAGTCTAATCGACACTGTGATCTCTTGGCCGACAATAGCACGGAGAGTCGTGCCAAGACGTGGTTCTTTCAGTAATAGCACTGAATGAAATCATGCGCAACAGAGTCGTACCACCCGCCGCGTCACGACTTGGCAATCGAAAACACCACAAAATACAAGTGGGTGTTGCCGCTACAACTTCGAAACAACGTCTCCAGATCCCTATCTGTCCGTCACTGCGATTCCTTTCAGCGAGGATGCAAGTGCATTAAGCCAGTCGATGCATCTCTCTTTCGGGTGGGCATGCGGTTCGCACTGCCGATCACCGCCTATCCACTCGTCGCCAACAGCGTCTTCTCCGCTGCACAAATGCGGAGAGATGCTAGCCGCCCGCCGTGTTACACGTGGCTTCTAGAAGGAGGCCTGCAGTAGAACCCTCTACTCCCAACCCAGCCCCGCGAAACCCCCCTCCCTCTTTCGGTCGTGGGAACGGGGCATCTGTGAAGGGGCTCTCCCCAGTCGCGGTGTACAAGCGGCTACATTGCCGCAGCCTTCGAGCCATTCGCTCTTCTGGCGCTCGACACCCTCAGTGCGAGGGGTCCAAAACCAAGTTTCCTGCGTGGCATAGCCTGCACTGTTTGTGGTCACTTTTGTAATGGCATAAACATAACTCACGCGATGCCTTTATTGTATACGTATTGCTAGCCTGCGTAATACATGTATGGGCCAGCCGCAGGCCCCGAACCACTGTGTGACGGTTCTACTGTGCTGCAAATGAAATACAGAGGTCTTCGAAAAAAAACTGCGTGCATTGAATGTGATTTCTAGCCTCAGAAATGTTTTTTTAGAACTTATAAGGCACTTTTTTTAGAATGCAATATAAACGCTGGCATGCCTTAAATTTAGCTTAGAAGATGTAAAGACAAGAATATAAAGATGGAGCAAGAATCAGCTGGGAACAAGTGATGTTGCTTCAGCTTCAGAATGAAGAATAAGATTATGATGAATGTGTTTGTTGCCAAATCCCCGACAATAGGTGCGCTCAAAGCCATCTACGATACGCAGTTATTTTCAGATATCCATTAGCTCAAGACGTCTTTGAGAACACGGGAACTGATCAGTAGAAGTTCCTGCCTAGGTCATCGACATTTTTAGTGCCCGAGCAACGAGAGACGTTCTTGTCTCTCTTCCAAGCGCTTCCGGTCTAGCGGTATTTTTAGCTTTTCTGAATATTAGTACGATGGGAAAAAAATAATAATAAAGCCGGTATGAAATGGGTGGGTCTGGTTCAAGTTAAAAGCTATATTGGATGCATGTAACATGTCAGAGAATGCTTAATTTTAAGATAAAAGCCGACAAACTGTCAGGATAACTGATGAAAATCAAGCGAATGCGTTCGCTGAGAAAAATCAGACGCTTTTCTTGAGAATAACTGTCACCGTTGTGACAGCTGGTCCAACAGATCCCAAGCGCAATCTTATTTCTAGTAATAATAATAATTGCTGTGGCTTAACCTCCCCCACTGCACACGAACTCTGAGGTGCGAGTGATGAGTGATAAGTACTATCACACACCTAAGTAAATTATTAGGGCAGGCTCTAGTTCACAACAGCTAAGCAGCTTGGCAAATCCTTCCTTGTGAGTCTATCCGGAAAACTATTGCCATCATAAACAGCCTGTCTGCTGCGGGAATTGGGTAAGTCGCTCTACTCACAACCTCCACCAAAAAGTGGTTTAACTCGTACTTGTCTGCGCAGACAGTCAACGTCAAAACCGCCTAGCATCACCACGCTAATGTTTAGAAACGACCTACAAACAGCCTAGAACATGGCTTACCTAGCCAAGGCCTAGACAGAATTCTTATAAGCATCTACATTAGTCTTCATAATCATCCATGGATGGTAAAACTTTGTTTCGTCAGAAAGCAACTGCGGACGATTCCGTGTTAGATGGGCATGAATCAAAGGTTGACGGCGAGCTGTGTGGCCAACTGTTTCCCTGTTTCGAGCCTTGCGTGGCTCAGCGTAAGCTTCACCATTTTTTTTTTAATCTGACATGTATTATCCACGTTGAAGAGCTCAAACACTGATAGGAGTACGTCACATATCTACGGTACAAGACATGCTTTGCAAGGCCACTTGCCGCCGGACAGCAAATGGAAGGGGCGTGCCTATGGACCTTTTCTACAGAGAGAAGGATTTCCTTCTTTCTGGGCTGTTGCACGAGAGTACAAAAGCCAGTGTCACAGCTTCGGCAGTGCATTTTCGGAGGAGTCACGCGGACTAACAACAGTCCAGAGAGGACTATATGGCGTTGCCCTGGGAGCCTTGAGAGAAAAGGTCTGAGTACCGGCTGAGTACCGAGTTGTAGGGGCCACAAAATAAGAAACAAGGGCGTAATTAACGGTTTTTTGGTACCGTATATGCAACTATGCCGGCACGTAGGTCACGCCTTCGTCTCTCAAAAATATCTCTAAATTATTTGTGTTTGGTTTCATTTACTATATAGCCTCCGATCTGTATTGACTTACGCACAAGACTCTTCTCATCGTCCTTAATATTAATTTCCTCTTGGATATAATTATAACGGACGCTATAAAACGACGAATACTGGTTCAAAGACGTTATGTGTTCGTTTTATAATCTTCCTTTCACTAACTATTTTATTTCAGTTTCTTTTTCTTCTTTTTTCGGGGGCGGGGGGGATGTTTAATTATATGCTTGTGGTTTTATGGTGTGACTGTGCCTGAACCATCCCGTCACCCGTCGCATGACGGGTGACGGGATGGTTCTGGCACAGTCACAGTCTTCGAACTCTCCAAGACAGCTGCCATTCTTATGCGGAGTGCATATAGGCATTGTGTGTAATATAAAAGCAGCATGTCGTGTAGATCACACTTTTCTCAATTTCCTGGTGTTATAATAACTATTAAACTCCTCGTCTTTTGTGTTAGTTGTCGGAAGTTTTTGCTCCGAGAAGTTTAGTAATGGATTACCAACTAGCCCAATCCCACACGTTATAGTAACGCTACTTTAGATAAACCTTGTATGTTGTACAGCCCTTTTCAAGAATGAAATAGGCAACCAGCGCCTTGCTTGTGCGCCAGCACCTTTTTACGTTATGCAAAACGAAAAAAAAAATACGGCGAGATTTCTCGCCAGTCTTCTGCTTTAACGCCCTTCAGCACAAAGTGACATATTTTATTTGCTGGTCAATGAGAGACAGTTCTTTCAACAGTCACCGGTCATATACTTAGAGAAGTCGTATTTTTTGGCCCAGATACTTCCGCGCCCGCCGTATTAAGGTTTCTTTGTGTTACGATAAATTAATCAAAAACTAATGTGATAACAACCTTAAGATAAATAAAACAATCTGATAATGACGTTAAAGAACGTATACAAGGGACGTTAATTGTAGTGTTTTAAGTGTATTGTAGCAATTTTTATGTAGACGTGAATAAAGTAAAGTGGGTGGCAAAAAAAAAAAAACAATTTGGCACCAACAGGGACCGAAGCTGCAACCTTCGCGCCTTATTATTACACGCCCAATTAGTAATTACACGCCTGATTACCAATCTTACCAATTGAGCTATGGAAATTGTCGTCCCCTCGTCCACTTTGTATGTGGAGTATTTATTATGTATTTATCCGTATACGAACTCTGAGAGTGTTAGCGCCGTTCGCAGCAATGACTGCTGGTGTGGAACACTCTTAGTTTGTCAGCTGGCGTCACGCAGCACATGGCCTCATTGTCTTCCGGTTTCATCATCAGTGTCCTCAAACAAAGAAACGTACCCTAAAAATTTCATTTCTTCAGTCGTCCTGAGCCTCGTGAGTAATTCGACTGCGCCGAGTGGGGCATTCGTGACACATCGAGATATTCCATTAGGTAGTTTATTCTCGTTTACCAGTGCTCTTTGTCAAAGTATATAGGCACGCGTGAAACAGCTCACTCAACCACACCCGCCGCGATATGACCAATGCCGAATGTGTGCCAATGTGGGCGCCTTCTAAGTAGCATGCGTTGAACCGTCATCGCATACGTATATACATATACCAACATATACCGTTGTTCGCCAACATGACTTTTATTGATTCTTATGTGTGCATTGGTAAGTGCAGACACTTGCATATCTTGTCGCGGAGCTGCGAGACGTTATAACCAATAAAAGCTTGACGTGAATCGCTGGGCGCTTCGTTGCTAGTCTTGTTGACATTAAACAGCAGTAATACCAATATACGTTTGTTAGACCACTATGGCGCTCGATCACTTGTCCTCTTCTGCCAACAAGACAACTCTCGTGCACTAACATTTTGGTCATTAGGAAGGAGGAAAAGAAGAAGAAAGGCAGAAGGTAGTGAGTTATTTAGATATCCAGGACCAACTTTGGTTGATCAAGCAAGCCTGGGATGCTACCGAGAGCTGTAGCGTCTCTCTACTGCCCTCGTGTGGCCTATAGATGGACCCAGGCCATCAATTTGCAGGAGAATTAGTAAACTTGCCTCGCTCACTCCGGACCGGAACGTTGACCGTATAAGCGTCCGCTTCACTACCCTGTGCTGGGTGAGTGGGAAAGGAAAATAGAAAGATGAGGGAGAAATACAGCAGAAAAGGACGAAAGCAAGAACGAGAAATGAATTTGCTGACGCGTGCGGATACTATATTTAAAAGGTGTTCGCGTGAGCCCGTCGTCCTCAAGAAGCGCAAAAAATGCATTCAAAGCCTAGCGGCATACGAGTAGTGACAACGATGTTCCCGTATCACCTGCACGAAAAAAATCGCTGATCGTGTAGTCTTGGCAACGCGCTGAAAGTTATTGTCTTTCTGTCACTGGATGGTGACATCGCAAATGGGCGCTGTCCCCTTCGGCGCCGCAGACTTCGCCGCACTGTCGCTAACTCTAATTAATGCGGTATATGCCTTCGATAAGGGAACTCTCAGCCAAAGCGGACAAAGAAAAATAATAGAAAATAATTAAAAAAACAACTGATCCACTTCAATTTTCGTTAGCTGAGACATGCTGCATATCGTGTCTCGTGCTTTTCGCTATGTGTCGCATTCATACTATCAAACACTTTTAGAACAGATTGCGAAATAGTCCATGTTTTGCGCAACTGTAAGCAAGACTCCAATCACATAAGAACGCCGCTAAAAAAGCAGTTACCGCAGTTATTTACGTCTTGCCAGACTACATAGCGAATGCTTGTCTCGCTGGAAAAAAGGAAAGAAATAAAAAAACGCAGCAAGCATCGTCTTACTTAGGCGGCGACTTTTTTTTCTTATTTCTTCGTCATCCGAATTTGATAAGCGGCGCGCGCCCCTCTCCGCCGATGAATTTCAATCAGGCTGCGGCGCACGAACTATCAACTCGGCAAACAAATGCTTATTTCAAGCGCTCCCAGAGAGAGGCGACCCAATGATTCGTCTTGCTTCGCCTGCGGTAAGAGGCGTAGCTGCTCGCCCCGCTCCCCCTCTCCCTTTTTCCCGATTCCGCAGCGGCGTTCTTCTCCCGCGCGTTTCTTTTTACCCCCCTCGCCAGGTAATTGCGAGGGGCTCCCGCACGCGGCGGCGCACAAAACCAAACCCGAGTTCCACTTATGAACTCATTTATTGGTCGGGAATATTCGCATCGTGTTCTTCCTAAACGCACGGAAACGGACCGACGCGGCTTCGGTGTACAGATGTTCGTCTGTCGCGAGCGAGCGATTAAGAAAGTTAAATAAATTTGGTAGAGATTGATGGCACTCGACAAAAGGGGGCGCGCTCATTCTTCCTAGAAGAGTGGCCTCGTTCGAACGGTCTCGGTTCGTTCTTTCTTGGTGCTTGCAGACATCACTGTTCTGAAAGCGTGCGTCTATAAATCTTTAAATAACATTAATAATAATAATAATAATAATAATAATAATAATAATAATAATAATAATAATAATAATAATAATAATAGAAGAAGAAGAAGAAGAAGAAGAAGATAAAGAAGAAGGAGGAGGAGGAGGAGGAGGGGGGAGGGGGAACAGGGGGAGGAGGAGGAGGGGGGAGGAGGAGGGGGGTGTGTAAAAGCGACCACGCGGACTTGCTTATTATAAATATTCACAAAATATCATTTCTCTTGGGTGGGGCGGGGGAGCAACCAGCTTTTTTTGCTTCCTCGCCCAATACAAAAAACAAAGGTTTCCAATTTCTATTCCAGAAGTGTTCCCTTTCTGCGTTGAACGATATACTCCAAAGCGTCACCGTAGCAATTAAAGTGGCCCATGATACAATGAGAGTATGATATACTCGTTCTTGAAAGACATTGCTCCCATCAAAATCGTGCACTCCCAGAATTATTTAACAGCGGTTCGCGAGCTCTAACGTTCACTTCTTGAGCATCACAGAAAGTGACGTGAGAAAATGAGTATGATTCTGTAAAAACCTTGTCTTGACCAGACGAAACACAGCTGTATAACCACTCTCTTACATGACACGTTGTATAAACGCCTACTGATGTTTAACGGATTGCACACAACAGGCTCTATGCAGCAGTGCGCAATAATCCGTGTAGTTTGGTGTTTCCACATTTGCGCACGTGCATATCGCACGTGTGCAAAGCGGCGTACAAGAGTGGGCTGGTTGGTTTAACTTCATTACAAAGCAGCGCAAAAAGACGAAGACACGAGTCGAATGACTGCACAGACCAGGCGCTGGACTAACAACTGTTCCTTGCGTTTACTGTGCAGAAATGAATAAATATATTTAGTCAGCAAACTGGATGTATACACTGCGCGCGCATCACCACATTTCAGATAATCGTCAGATTTTTTGTTTTCGAGCAGGCTAAATTCTCAATCATGAAGACAGATAGATGGGGCAAAAATGCAAACATCGGGGCTGTTCTCAATGTGAAATGCTTCTATGATCTCACGTGACTTTTGGTTAACGTGTTTGAATATGACATGTGAAGCTGTGTACTTTGGAGAACGCATGTCACCTGGGTCGATGCCCAAGTTCCCGAATTCTCCTAAAGCGAGTTTCGCGGTGTATCTCCGCGTGGCCTTAAAACGAAGAACGCATACCACGTGACTTACAGTTACTGTTGACGAGTGGTCTGGTTCGGATTGACGGTGGTGAAATGCGCATAAGACGAAACACGAGTCGAATAGAACACAGGACATGTTCATAACTGGCAGCGGAGTTTAATCACATGCCATAAAAAACAATACATACAGTGACACAGGGAAAAAAACAAGACAAGAATATATATATATATATATATATATATATATATATATATATATATATATATATATATATATATATATATATATATATATATATATATATATATATATATATATATAGAGAGAGAGAGAGAGAGAGAGAGAGAGAGAGAGAGAGAGAGAGAGAGATTGCAAGTCCGCCGCGGTCAATCAGTGGCTACGGTGGCCGGCTGCTGACCCCCCGCCGCTTCCATCCCGGCCGTAGCGGTCGCATTTCGGTAGAGGCTAAGTGGTAGAGACCCTTGTCCTGTACGACGTCAGTGGACGTTAAAGAACACCAGGTAGTCGAAATTTCGGGAACCCTCCACTAATATCGTGGTTTGGGCAGTGAAATGTCATGCATTGAAAACTGAAGCTCAGTTGCGAGTCAGTGCTTGCGCTGTTTTCTTTTCAAACCGTCCCTTGTCAACGTGCGTCGTTTGTCGTCAAGAAGTGGTGACAAAGAAGAGGAATAGGGGAGTAGAGGCGCACATGGAAGGACATCTCGTGCGAGCATCAATGTCCTCCAGCTTCCGCTACCAACATCACGAGAACGAGTAAATTGTGCAACAATGGAGATAACGACGCTGCGTGGACGAAACGTTCTTGCGTGCAGGGAAAGGTGAAAAATGTTTCTCTGTACGTCCAATCAAGAAGCGTGAAACAAAGCGAAAACCTCAAATGGCGCGAAAGAGATACAAAAAAAAGAACAGTCGCATGCATGAGTCCCGAGGATGTTTACAGTATACCCCACCAAATTAAGCATCGTTAGGGCTCAGCGTTGTTTTTTTTTTCTTTTTGAAGTTGTGCGTGCGCAAGCGCACGAGCAGCGTATAAAAACGAAAAAAAAAGAAAATACGGTTTGTTTCAAGCGATTGTCTACGCGGCACTTAAACTGCAGGGTCGCATACGAGAAAGGGAAACCCCACAGCAATCGTTTTTTCACCGTTTGCGAAAGACAATAATCGCCAGCGAGCTTTATTCGGCGTTTTGAGAAAACGTGCGTTTTTGCGATGGGGAAGAAAAAGCAAATGATCGGGCTGCATTACCGTTTCTTTTCATTTCTTTCTTTACAATAGAGTGTTTACTTTTTTTTTCTTTTCGAAATTACTATAGGTCGTGCAGCTGCAGCCTCCAACCTCCTTTGCTACAGAAAGAAATAACGACATACAAAAAAGAAGGGTCTCTCTTCCTTACCTAGTGTGTCTATTTTTCTCGCGATTACATATAAATTTTCATATTCCACCTCGTTTCACCCGCTTAATTGAAATCGCGAATTCCCGTTCAGTCGCTAGCTATGGGTGCCTTCGTTTCTCTAGGAACGGTCGAGTACAAGAGAACACGAACGCGGAAATACAGCGCAAGCAAGGGGGACAGAACGCGTTTCCATTGCGCAAGCTTCTTCCGAATACGTCGCTCTGTTATCCTGTCTGAATGTTAAAAAAAAAAAAACACCACTGGGAAGGCGAACGCCGGTGGAAACGGAGAAATATTCGGGATGGAGGTCTGAAGCGACTGAGGAAATAAAAGCAAAAAACAATTGGGGGAAGGGGGGTGGACAATGTTGATTCAGGGCGTCAGGGATCAAGAGGAGGCGGGAAGGTGGAAAAATAGGGAGAGGAAATACCTGGTCTTTCGTGTCCACCCACCACCCGGCGCGAAGCGGTGGCGGGTATCCAATATGCATGCGAACGGAACACGCCGACAGCGTAATTGGATGTAAAACGACTCTCGGACATAAATTTTGCGTCCGCGCGACTGTGAACTAGGGTGTCGCTGAGGGCACGAGACTCGTCCCAAACGGTCCCGGCCGCGCCGCCGTCTCGTATTATGCGCGCTCGCCTCTTCACCGGAAGCCCTGTGTTTGAGTACTCACAGTCGTGTTATATGCCTCCGCTGGATCAAGTGTTGCGCAAAACACGTAATGTGCTCGTTTTAAAAACGTCGTCTCTTTTGAAGCGTTGCGTAATCACTTTGTCGTTCAACGCTTGTGTACGGCGGCAAAAAAAAGGAAAACAAGACAAAAAGAATTAGCCCCGTATCTGCATGTTTCACTGCGAATGTCGTCGAAAGACGATAGTCTTGCGTGTGGAGAGACTGAAAAAAAAATGACAGCATATCCACGGAGTGAATGATGGATAGTGGGGCGAACCATCCGTCCGTCCATTCGTTCTTGCTTTCGTCCATCCATGCGTCCGTCTGTGTGACCGTCCATGCGTCCATACACGTGTCCGTGCGTGCGTCTGTTCGTGCATCCGCACGTTCATCTGTGCGTCCGTCCCTGCTTTCGTCCATGCATTCGCTCCTGCGTCCGCCCATGCGTCCATCCGTCCGTGCAGCCATCCGTGCGTCCGTCCATGCATCTGTGCGTCCGTTCGTCCACCTATTCAACATTACAACTACCACCATCTCGCATCTTTTCATCATATATTCCTCATATAGCAGCACCGCCATCCAGCGGACATTCCAAGGACTGAACGAGAGGAGGCACACGCACACTTTCTTACGGCTTGCGTTTCGTGTCTACTTCCGACCTTTAACCACCTCGAGTTCATGGTATATACTAGTTCACTGTATTCATGGCACTGCGGCTTAACGCTTGCTAAACCTTTCTAAAACCTAGGAGGTTACGCCCAGCGAGTATAACGTAGCAACCCTTTCTTGTCTTCTGTTCGTTGTTGAACAATAAAAATTCGCAGCGTGCGCGTTAACTAAGAGCCGAATTCTCCTGTCTCTCATTCCCCTTTAGCAGCCATTGGCATGCACATTGAGCACTATCTTTTATTGTTCAACAACGCACAGAAGAAATCTCTCACCGGCACCACCATGGTGGTCAAAATGTTATACTTGTTACACACTACTACGACTACGAGGGACGAACGGGTGCCGCTATAAGGAGCTTCGGCCCTAAAAAACGTTCATTTGATATTCTACGCGAGAAAATTGGTGAATTGTATTCTGGAAGCGTTGCGTTAGAGAGTCTCGATCCGTGCAGCGAATGCGAACGACCGCATCGAGGCACGTTAGACACGAGCGCCATCTGGCAGTTATCTTCGGAAACGAAGGAAGGCGTGCGCGCCCATGGTGAAAGATGCGCGCCCGTCCTGGAGGCGATAGGGTGTAGAGCGCAAAGCGACGGGCAGGTGCCACCACCGTGTCGTCTTAGCAAAAACGTTGAAAACACTTGCCTTTTCTAGCATCGCGTTGCACTATCAGCGCAGCGTGGTAAACGCTACGATCCTTAGAATTACTTATGAATGCCTTCTCTAGTATTAAGCCACGCATGCAAAATATTGACGTGTTGTTGTGGTGCCTCAGATATGCGCAACAATTGCTTTTTCATTGACAATCGCACAAGTATGAACGCTGAAACTTGGGGAGTATTGGTGGGCGCTGCGGATAGGGTTGGCCGTTTGGGGTATCACCTGATGCCATTTAATGTATCGTTACGGCGGACAAACAGACAAACGTACAGACAGACCGAAAGACAGACGGACCAAAATTTTTGCGTCGAAGTACCATCGTCTTTAAAATGGTTTCCTCGGTGACTGCGTAAGCAGAGGAGTCCGCGCTCCAAATTGTTTCTCGTTACGGCGCTGTTTAACTATACTTGAAGCTCAAACGCCAACATTTTAGGGGCGAACCTCATTAAAGCGGCACCTGTTCGTGTGTGTGTGTGTGTGTGTGTGTGTGTGTGTGTGTGTGTGTGTGTGTGTGTGTGTGTGTGTGTGTGTGGTGTGTGTACTGCGTTAAAATTTATTAATGGGGTCACGTTTGGCGGTAATAAGGATAATATAGGGATGACCTGCGAAGCATGCCGAGTGCGAATTCCCACAAATGTGCGAAGAAATATAGTGAAAACGGCTTTCACGCACAACCGAAACCAGGCGGCGCTGTCCACATCGCTATCTTCATCAGTTAGTGACCACGTGGTTTGAACGACGTGCAGATCCACCGCTCGGCAGCGTCGTTTTTCTCCTTAGGGCGAAGCTCTTTATGGCGTGGCTTGTGCGTCCCTTGTTGTAGTGCGTAACCACGGGTGGCACATACCCGAAAGAGTGGTCCTTAGGATGTCCGCTGGATGGCGGTACTTGTATATGATGCATACAGGATGAAAAGATGTGAGATGGCGGTACTTGGAGTGTTCACTAGATAGACGGACGGAAGGACATGCAGATGGATGGATGGACGACAAACAGACGTACATACATACAGACAGACAGACAGACAGACAGACAGACAGACAGACAGACAGACAGACAGACAGACAGACAGACAGACAGACAGACAGACAGACAGACAGACGACGGACGGACGGACGGACGGACGGACGGACGGGCGGGCGGACGGACGGACAGACAGACAGACAGACAGACAGACAGGCGGCTGCACGAACATATGCACGGATGGACGGACATATAGACAGACAAACGAACGGACGGAAGCATTGACAGACTGACGAATGCTTCGCCCCACCAATCATCATTCGCTCCGTGGATATGCTGTGTTGTTTTGTTTTATTTTGTTTTATTTCGATTATGCTGTGCGCGCATGATGTGAGAAAACTCAAAGTTGGTTAAAGCTGCTGAATATGAAGAGTTTCTCAGCAGCGCACAGCAAGCATAAAATTCGTTTTTTTTTTTTTTTGCATCGTTATATAAACGAACCATCAGTTGCTGGCCAATTCACCCGCGAAAAAACTCGTCACGTGCGCGTTGGAGTGGTGGCGGTACGTAATAAGGGAGGGGTGCAGAATACGTTTTGAGCCAACTAAACATGGGAGTTTTGTGCTGTAATCGCATTAAAAACAAAGTTGCAGGAAGAGGAAAATTGCGACATTTACACGGCTCCTACATGTAAAGTAATGCGAGATTTGCAAATTTATTAAGAAAATAAAGATATTTTGAATATCAAAGATACCATTTCGATCATCCGCGGCAATCGATGGGCTCATTGAAGCGTTTTTTTTTTTTTTCTGGTCCCGTTAAATCTGACTTAGCTTTCCCTCCGTGTGGACGACTCGTCACACAGTATACAAAGACAAACACAAGAACTGCGACACCTGTGCAGGTTTGTAAAAGTTCATACTTGAGCAGGCAGCACCAAAAATAGGGTCAAGCAAGAAACTGAAACAT
Organism: Rhipicephalus annulatus; assembly: GCA_013436015.1. Taxonomy (NCBI): domain Eukaryota; kingdom Metazoa; phylum Arthropoda; class Arachnida; order Ixodida; family Ixodidae; genus Rhipicephalus; species Rhipicephalus annulatus. Next base: position 116,531 of record WOVY01005458.1, read on the forward strand.
TCTTTTCTCGTGACTCCGTATACTTGCTTGCGCCTTCGTTTCTTGAGCCACCTGTCCAAGTAGACACGCAAAAGACAACTTACAACCGTAATAAGCCAAAGTAGAACATAACACTCTTGAATTCGTCGGAGTTAGCTTCATCGTGTAACTCGGTCCACTCGCTACGGGCGCAACATCTTCTCCACACTTGCTCTGATGATGTCATGCACGCACGCGTTCTGCAGAACTAACCGAAGTCCCCAAAAACACGGAGGGAGAAGAGCTCCTGCATCGTCGATTCGGCCGGTCAGCAGCCGAGCTCCAAAGTGAGGCACCGCCCCGCCTCCCCCCCCCGCGCTCAGCTTCGCAGTGCGTGCGGAATTCGGGCGCCACGCAATTTGCCCGTTTTTGCCGTCATTAATTATCGCCTACCCTGATTAGAAACGAGGCTCCTTCCGAGTTTGTAGCACTCAGACACGTATGGCACGTGCTCTGCCGCGAGGATTCCGGAAAAAATATATAGAAAGGAAAGCACAACCAACGTAAAACCGATGAAGGAACGAGCATATCCGACACGACTCGAGAATCATGCACTGCGTGCTGGCGTGACCGCCGGCGCGCCCAACGCAGTTTTCTTACGCGATAGCGCACGTTTTATATATACTTCCATCGGTGTACGCGCTTAGCCAGTGATAACGCACGTCTGCGTGGGCGGAGAGAGGCTCCGTGGCCGGCCAGAAAGCGCCCGATAAAAACCCCTTTGTGGCTTGAAACCGATACGAGAATTCTTCCAGATGCCGAACTTTCACGCGCGCCGAGCTATACAGAACGGCGCGAACTGTACGGTGGCGCCCTCATGCGTGCCGACCGCGCGTCGGAAAGCGTTTGATCCGAAGAAGCGACGCGGGGAGGAAAAGCGTGGTGTATAGCGGCTACGCGAAAAAGGAAATAAAAAATGGGTGCAAGCTGGAGTCCGTGGTCAGTTCGCGTGCGCGCTGGCACGATGCCGTGGTTCGGAGGTGGTTTTCTATGCGTGCGGACTGGCGTCAGTGGCATCCCACAGCACGGATACGCGCGTTCGACAAACGCCTCGCGTCTGAGTGGGACGATCGCTATTCGTATTCTCTCACGCGCGATTGCGGTATACACACACACCACGCGATGGGAGAGAGGTCTGGTGTGCGAGATCTTATGTTAGCGGTTAGAGCGTATGTCGAGAAGGCTTGCGTCTTCTCCCTCTCGCTCATCGTGCAACCAGGCGGAATGCTCGCCGTCGAGGAAAGCCGCTTTGGGCTAGGTGCTGCCATTATCGCCTCCTTAATGTATACCGAAATTGTGATGGGAAGGTAAGAGGATTTGACGAGTAAGATTGTCTGGTCAACACATGAATAACTTCAAAATACTGTCGCGTATGTCGTCAAAGCCCCTTTTCTCGAAACACGTGCGCCACATACCCGTTTACCACGGGCCGCGTGGTGTACAAGTATGCGCCCCAGGTGACTGACTGTTTATGTCTACCCGAAAATTGTGGGGGTTAGAGAGAGAGAGAGCAAAAGCTTCATCGACGGCACATCAAGGTCGTTGAGATCAGCTTGCCTGTTCTTCGACGGGTGGTGGCCAGTAGTGTGCCACGACTGTTTCCGCCCTCTTAATCGCTTTTACTCGGTTACGCTTGTCAAGTGACGACAGGAGGGACCACAACGCCTCGAGAAAGGCAGCTGGCATAACTGTCCATGGAGATGCCAGAGAACAGAATTCAAATGCGAGAGCGCCAACAAAAACGGACACTCGCAGCGTTGACCCGATGAATGCAAAGAATAAAAATCAGGATCCCAGCAGCAATCGGCATAAAGCATTCTGCGTGGCAGATAGCTTTTCTACCACAGAAGTATGTCGTATCTTCAAACTGCCTTGGAAAAAGACCCCATGCAGGCGTAATGTCGGTGGAACGTTTATTGTGGTTGAAGTGCTGCCTATATAGTTTTATATCAATTGAAGCAATAAATATTATAGGTTCTTCTGTAGGAGAACCTATAATGTTTATTGCTTTGATATAAATGCAAGTGTCATGTCGGGAGTAAAGTCAATTGTGAATCCAGTTTTGACTCCGTTTTTATGTCAGTTTAAAAAAAACACATTGCATTTATGTTGTTATGATTCAGCAAGCTATATTTAAGCCCTGCTTGACCACGGGGAAACTTGCAAATGAAAGCTAGGTGTGATATTCACATTATCGCAGGGCAAAGTACACTTCGTTTCGATAATACAGGACGTCTCTCCGAATGTGAGTTCAGACGCTACTCGGACCATAAGTTACCCATTAAACGCTGCAGTGTAGTCGACCTTCCTGGTAAACCCTCAATGTGCACACAAACTACACTTACAAAAACACGTCGATCCACCGTAGCCTGAAATATGCAGCTTAGAGAATTATTGGCGACTGTTCTGCACGAAACTGGTTCCCGCAAGGCATGAGCTTTCCAAATTTTATCCCTTAATGAATCATCGCAATGTGTTGCTTGGGTAACAACGTTCATGTTGTCTAATATGTCCTTATTGCTTTTGACAAAATGTTTATAATTTAAATGATATTAAAACTAGAATAAAGCACGAAAAGATGATCCTCTTCGTATTTGAATATACCGTTCCTTGGGTCAGGAGGTGTTGAAGAACAAGAGTGGGTATTGTCACGTCTGTGAGTGTCGTCCCGCATTTGCAAAGGTAGTGTTATTCAAGATTTTACAGTGCAAAGCCAAAAGCGCAAGAGTTATCAGACATTCAGCGGTGTTTAGAAGCACCTTTCGCATTCACACGGCAACTTTGAACCGCAAAATCGGATGCTCTCCATCGGCGTTCACTCACGCGAGTGGCTTTGAGTGGTGTCACGTGTCGCGCCCGCAAGAGCACGTGACTCAAACAGGCGGCTGCCGGTCACGCTCCCTGCGCTCCCCCTCCCGCCTTTTCCCGACAGCACGTGATTCCGCGCGCGGAAGTTGTACCGCGCACGCGAGAGTCGCCTTTGTGGCTTTCGCGGTCCCATCTCGGCGGTGTGTCACTTTAGTGACGCTTCGTAGAGCTTCTCACAGTCGAGTGCGTGATTGCGCGCGCCCGCCGTCGCCCACGTAGTTGTTGGGCGCGTTGGAAAGTGCGTCGCACGATTTCCGTGTTCTGACCACGGCCGCAATCGCGGCGTTGTATCGATGTTTCAGAATAGGCAAAACAGGCTAGCTGAAGGTCCTCACTATTTTAAAAAAAAACACGTATTTTCATTATTCATCTTGAATAAAGCATCGCCCTCCATTTGAGATTCGGGAGGGAAGAATGCCAGGTTTAAGGCCCCCTCCCTTGCCTATGGGGTTGATTTTAATAATAAAATAATAATAATAATAATAATAATAATAATAATAATAATAATAATAATAATAATAATAATAATAATAATAATAATAATCATAATAAGAATAATAATAATTGTAATTTGGAGCAAAACAGCACATATTGGAAAGCTTGTCTAGTAAAATAATTAAGGAAAGAAGACGCATGTGCGAGTATACTCGGCCACAACTTGTCTTGGCATTGAAGCGAAGGCTTCACAGACAAATCGCGCGCATCCTACCGCTAGTGATTGTATATATATATATATATATATATATATATATATATTATATATATATATATATATTATATATATATATATATATATATATATATATCTATCTATATATATATATTATATATATATATATATTGATTGATTGATTGATATGTGGGGTTTAACGTCCCAAAGCCACTATATGATTATGAGAGACGCCGTAGTGGAGGGCTCCGGAAATTTCGACCACCTGGAGTTCTTTAACGTGCACCCCAAATCTGAGCACACGGGCCTACAACATTTCCGCCTCCATCGGAAATGCAGCCGCCGCAGCCGGGATTTGAACCCGCGACCTGCGGGTCAGCAGCCGAGTACCTTAGCCACTAGACCACCACGGCGGGATATATATATATATATCATGACATGATAGATGCAAAATTGCGAACAAAGCGCCGGAAATAAGAGCATAGGCCTACAAAACTGCGAAGTTCTTTCATGGTCGTCGGCTTGGGAAATTCTGCGACTGCTTGAAGTTTTGCTGGGTCTGGTAATACGCCGTGCTTGGACACGATGTGGCCTAGGATGACGAGCTCGCGTGCAGCGAAGCGGCATTTTTTCAGGTTAAGCTGGAGACCAGCGTTGGTCAGGCAACTCAAAACGTGCCTGAGGCGAAGGAGGTGCGTAGGAAAGTCATGGGAGAAAACCACGACATCGTCGAGGTAACAGAGGCACATATTCCATTTGAGGCCACGTAGCGTATTATCCATAAGACGTTCAAACGTGGCAGGCGCGTTACAAAAGCCCAAAGGGCATGACGTTAAATTCATATAGTCCGTCTGGTGTAATAAATGCCGTTTTTTGGCGATCGGCTTCTGCCATTGGGACCTGCCAGTAGCCAGACCGCAAATCTAGCGACGAGAAAAATTCCGCTCCGTGAAGGGTGTCAATGGCGTCATCAATGCGCGGCAAAGGATAGACGTCCTTGCGGGTTATCTTATTCAAACGACGATAGTCCACGCAAAATCGAATAGATCCGTCTTTCTTACGCACCAGGACGACGGGAGACGCCCAGGGACTGTGAGATGGTCGAATGACGTCTCTACGAAGCATATCTTCGACTTGATCGTTGATGACGCGGCGCTCTTCAGCGGAGACACGGTATGGTCTTTGACGCAGTGGCTGGTGTAGGCCGGTGTCAACATGATGTTTGACTTGTGATGTGCGGCCCAGTTGAGGTTGCGACACATCGAACGAACTCCTGAACTCATGCAGAAGATCCAGCAGGTCGGCATGTTCGGTGGGAGTGAGAGTATCGGCGATGGCGCTGGAAAACGTATCATTGGATGACTCCCCGAGTGCCGACAGTGCTTTTGGGTGGTCGCAGTAGTCGTCCGGGACATGAAACAAAAACGAAGGGTCGAGATCCTGCACGCGGCCGAGACATTCCCCCGCAAGCAATGTGACAGGTGTGGAAAGCGGATTGCTTACGAACATGTTGCTTCTTCCGGCGGCAAGGTCAATTGTTGCGAAAGGCAGCGGCAAAGCTCGACGACATTTGAAGATATCGGAAGGCATAAAAAGAACTGTGGCGTCAGTGTAGGCGTTGCATGAAACGGGAACAAGGGCGCAATTTTCAGGCGGAATATCGGTATCTTCATGAACGAGCAACTTCGGCGGCTGATGAGGAGCGTCCAGTAATGGGACATCACACAAGGGTGAAAACTCAACTTCGGCGCGTGCGCAGTCTATGACGGCATTGTGGCGGGATAGGAAGTCCCACCCGAGGATGACGTCATGCGAACAGACAGGAAGAACAATAAACTCCACGATGTAAAGAATGCCTTCGATAGAAATTCTTGCAGTACAGGCTGCGAGCGGCGTTACCTGCTGTGCGCTTGCGGTGTGAAGCGACAGTCCGGAAAGCGGCGTCGTTACTTTGCGTAATAAACGGCAGAGATTAGCGGCAATAACAGAAACAGCGGCACCAGTGTCCACAAGGGCGAAAGTACAATAACCTTCAACAGTTACTGCGACCACGTTAGCAGGAGAGGAGCGAGGGCTTAGACAGTTCGAAAACGGCGCAGTTCTTGCCTCTTGAACTGCGTTGCTTAGTTTTCCTGGTCGGAGGGTCCGGGCCGGCGACGCATGGGGGAGGGCGATCGCCGACGAGGAGAGGGTGCGCGTTGCGGCTGGAAGTCAAGGTGGTCAGTAGGCGCATAGCGAGGTGGCGAGACGGGCCCGTATTGGACAAAGGGTTGGCTGCCGGGATGCGACGACCGGGCATAGTTGCCAAACGCCTGAGGTCGACGGCGGCAGTAGCGAGCAACGTGTCCGGGAGTGAAGCAAGCGTAGCAAATCGGTCGGTTATCGGGCGTCCTCCAGGGATTGGCGACTGGTGCTGCCGCCCAAGGTGCAGTATAAGCAGCCGGGCGTGCGGGCTGTGAGCGCGTGGTGTAGGGTGGTTGCGGGAGCCTACGTACAGCGTCTGCATATGTGAGTGGCGCGGCTACGGGCTGCATCTCTTGCGAAAAGGCGACAGGATGAGCCACAGGCTGTGCTGCATACGTTAGGGGCGCGGCCACAGGCTGGACGGCTGGTGGATAGGCGACAGGAGCGCCTACCGGCTGTGCGCCACCCGGGCAGGGACCACGGCTAGGTAGAGGTGGCTCGTAGTGCGCAAGAGGAACAGCTTGTGCAACCTCTTCCGATATAGCAGTGCGAAGCGGGGGCAGGTAGACGGGTGGTGGTCTCGTGAGTAAAGGGCACTAGGGAAAGTTGGCGGGCGACTTCCTCACGGACGAAGGCTCGGACTTGCTGGAGCAATGGTGAATTGTCCGGCATGGAGTCGAAACTGGACAGCGACTCACCACCAGGCTTAGGCTGCCTAGTCAGAGTGCGTTGCTTTTTCAACTCGTCGTAGCTCTGACACAAGCTGACGACTTCAGAAACTGTGCTTGGATTCCTTGCCAAGAGCATTTGAAATGCGCCGTCGTCGATGCCCTTCATGATGTTTTTCACCTTGTCAGATTCGGGCATGGTGTCATTCACACGTCGACAAAGGTCGACGACGTCCTCAATATAGCTGGTAAAGGTCTCGCCAGTCTGCTGAGAACGGACGCGCAGGCGCTGTTCTGCCCTCTGCTTGCGGACAGCCGGCCGACCGAACACTTCAGCACATGACGTCTTGAAGACGCTCCATGTGGGGATGTTGTGTTTGTGGTTATTAAACCACAATTCGGCGACGCCAGTGAGATAAAATATCACGTGGCCCAGCTTGTCGGCTTCATCCCATTTATTGTTGGCGCTCACCAGTTCGTAGTGCTCGAGCCAGTCTTCGACGTCGGTCCCATCTGCACCGCTGAAGACCTTCGGCTCCCGTAGCGTAGGATGGCCAGGGCAGTTGAACTGGAGCGGAGGCGTCGATGTAGTGGCGTTGGAAGTCATGACAGGTGGTAGCGTGCGGCTTCGCAGCTCCAGGGTGTAGCGACGGGGATTAACAGCACCTCCACCAAATGTGAGGAGGTTTATGAGTCGTTAAAGACAGCGACGAGACAGCGTGAACAACCGTCCAGCGATCGGCACAGCAACGAACCGAAGCACGAGCCGAGAGAGCTGGGGCGTTGGCGATGCTGCTCGCCGCAGGCACGTCTTCTTCTTCACAATATATATATATATATATATATATATATATATATATATCTATATATATATATATATATATATATATATATATATATATATAATATATATATATATATTATATGACGACTCGGTTGTGACAAGGTTTATTGGCCCTGAACTCGGGAACAGGCGCAACGGACCCGAGGATGAAGCGCATAATAGATGCCTACAATTATATATATATATATATATATATATATATATATATATATATATATATATATATATATATATCTATATATATATATATATATATGGTGCAGCTGAATTACACCATATATAAACACAATAGTAAACAAGAATCAAGCTACCAGTAGCAGTACTACTTATACAGCAGAATGTAACGATAAGAATTTGGTAACTTTAGACTGGCAATACCCAACATGAAAGAAACTAAAACAAACGGAATGGTGTGACAATAAATGCTGCAGCATTAAGTAGCCTGCGTTTTGTCGTTGCAGAAAAAGCACTGTTGGGGAGGTCATTAAGAACAGTAAGCATATCTGGGGCTTTCACGCCTACGAGAGACGCCTTGGTGGAGGGCTTCAGAAATATCAACCATGTGGTGTTCCTTAAGGTGCACTGGCACTCACTGTACACGGACCCTTGCCGTTTCGCCTCCGTCGAAATTCCACCGCCACGACCGGGAGTGAAGCCGCGACGTTCGTATCGGCAGCCAAAAACTGTAACCATGAGTAATTTCTTCTTTTCTTTTTTTTTCTTCTAACGAGCGGCTTACTTTCAGTGTGATCGCCAGTGAACACGCGAGCACGTGGCGGCATCCAGCGGCGGTCAAGGTAACTATGCGACCCACGATGCTCAAGAAATTCGGCAGATTCCACGTACCTTAGGAATCGACGTTATGCGAAGCTTGCGGAGAGAATATGACCGTGTTGTAATTTTTTATTGAGCTACATGTCATGAAATGACGCTAAATATATGTACAAATGTTGCGCGTGGGGACGTATGTTGAAGAACGGCAGATATTTATATAGCCAGTTGTTTTCACTTGGGCAACGATGCCAACACGAACATGAGTATTAGCAACACCAGAAGCGATAAGCTGATATGAAGCGCTGGTGCCCGCGAGAATGGTAACTCTGGACACTGCTACATAAATTAACGTCGGCCCATGGTACCTCTCTACAATTGACGTCAACTCGACGTGAATGCTGTATCATAGGAGCATACATTGTAATTTTTATAAATTCGATAGCCAGAACATCAACTACAATTGACGTTTCAGGAAAATGTTGGTCTATTTGAAAAGTAGTCCGGAGACATGGTGTGGCTATGCGGTAGAATGCTTGATTGTCATGCAGAATGCTTTGGCTCAATTCCTGCTGGGATTCTGACATTTATTCATCGCATTCATCGGGTCAACGCAGCTGATGTCAGGTTTTTGGGGCGAAGCTCCTTAAGGCATAGGCTTGTCTGCCGTAGTGTCTATCCTATCCACCCCTAGTACGCGAAATGTTCACTATATATCGCTCGCATCTGTTCTGTTCTGTTTTAACTCTTTTGCTGTGGAGAGGTTGAGGTCCATGTTGTCTCGGCTACTCCATATGACGAAGTTCTGCAGCAAAAAAACAAAATAATACTGAATGGTACCCAAAAATCAACAATAAAAAAGCACATAATAGCACACTGAGAGCAGTTAAAACATCATGCCCATACACAGTTTGCTTGCAGCAGTTCACAGCGTCATGAACTGTTCACACGCACACCTTCCTTTTCTATTGTCAGTACAACAGACATCGTTCGAGATATTTCGACAGACAGACAGACAGACAGACAGACAGACAGACAGACAGACAGACAGACAGACAGACAGACAGACAGACGACAGACAGACAGACAGACAGACAGACAGACAGACAGACAGACAGACAGACAGACAGACAGACAGACAGACAGACAGACAGACAGACAGACAGACAGACAGACAGACAGGCAGGTGGACAGACAGACAGACAGACAGACAGACAGACAGACAGACAGACAGACAGACAGACAGACAGACAGACAGACAGACAGACCGACAGAGAGGCAGGCAGGCAGGCAGGCAGGCAGGCAGGCAGGCAGGCAGGCAGGCAGGCAGGCAGACAGACAGGCAGGCAGGCAGGCAGGCAGGCAGGCAGGCAGGCAGGCAGGCAGATTCCCGGTTTACCGATGAAAACCTCCGGTGCTTCACCCCCCCGTGCACTCATCATCGTTCACTCCGTGGATATGATGTGACTTTTTCTTAACGCTCATGCGTTAAAATTAGCCATCTGTGTTCTCGTCCAGTGGCATATACCCGCCCGCGCGTATTTGCCAATGTCTGGCGGGAAGTGTTCGATGACGTGCGCTACGAGATTTTGAGATTATTCATGTCTTGACCAGCGTGTCATATTCGTCGAACTATTTCGCCCTCCCATACTAATTTTAGTTCACGTCAAATTTCGGGGAGTGATCCCAAGAGCACCTAGACGTAAGCGTTCAGATAGATAGATAGATAGATAGATAGATAGATAGATAGATAGATAGATAGATAGATAGATAGATAGATAGATAGATAGATAGATAGATAGATAGATAGATAGATAGATAGATAGATAGATAGATAGATAGATAGATAGATAGATAGATAGATAGATAGATAGATAGATAGATAGATAGATAGATAGATAGATAGATAGATAGATAGATAGATAGATAGACAGACAGACAGACAGACAGACAGACAGGCAGGCAGGCAGGCAGGCAGGCAGGCAGGCAGGACAGACAGACAGACAGACAGACAGACAGACAGACAGACAGACAGACAGACAGATAGATAGATAGATAGATAGATAGATAGATAGATAGATAGATAGATAGATAGATAGATAGATAGATAGATAGATAGATAGATAGATAGATAGATTACATTAGATAGATAGATAGTTAGATAGATAGATAGATAGATAGATAGATAGATAGATAGATAGATAGATAGATAGATAGATAGATAGATAGATAGATAGATAGATTACATTAGATAGATAGATAGATAGATAGATAGATGCCAAAAAGCTTGCAGAACTAGTAAATGCTTGATTGATCGATTGACTGATTGATTGATTGATTGATTGATTGATTGATTGATATTGGGGGTTGAACGTCCCAAAACCACAATATGATGAGAGACGCCGTAGTGGAGGACTCCGGAAATTTCGACCACCTGGGGTGCTCTTTAACGTGCACCCTAATCTGAGCAAACGGCCCTACTGCATTTTCGCCTCCATCGAAAATGCAGCCGGCGCAGCCGGGATTTGATCCCACGATCTGCGGGTCAGCAGCCGAGTACGTTAGCCACTAGACCACCGCCGCGAAAATGCGAAGAAATGATTCAGTGAACCAATATCCGTGTACTTCGGCATATGGTGCAGTAACTTGGGTATATGGCATCGCTTTCAGAAAGAATGGGGAGCGATATTTAGCTGACTTTGAGATATAATTGTAAATTTCAGGCTGAGTGCTACGCTATGACGTTCGGCTTGCAGTCCCGACTACCAATCGGCAGCGTTGTCGGACCACGCTCAAAAAGTGTTGCAGGCACCCCTTAATGTCCACGCGATGGGAACGCGAATTCCAGCTGTTGTTATGCGGGGACGAGCGTCGCGCGGTTGGTATATGCCACAGAGTGGTCACTGAACTAGGGCAAAAAAGATATTTGCGAAAGTCTGAAAGCAGCTGTTGAATACACATAGCGGAGCGCCACGTGGCTGCGGGCTTTGCATGTTTCGCATCACTCGACGCAACTTTCTCTGACGGGCGCTTTACGAAAAAAAAAAAAACGAAATATGATTGCAAACAGAAAGCTCGCCGTCGTCCGATAAACGCATTGCCCCGTTCTGATATTTAAAAAAAAACACATTCACAGGGGCACGATATAATAAGGTGAACGAGAATACAAAACAACAGGGCACGTGTCCTTGCAGAGCTGTACCGAAAAAAGAAATTGTCCTCTGTTACGCCGCATCGCGCCCGCAAACATGGTGAGCATCAATCAGAAACGCAAATCGCGAACCCCCCCGTTTGTCTGCTCTCAAACGAAACGGCGTGCGCAGGTTGGGTAATGGTCCGGGGCTTTTAGGGCGCCCGACTGAGCGCTTCGGCAAATGCAACTATATATGCTGCATGCGCGCGATATCGGCCCTCAGGCGTATATCGAACCGACATAATGCGCACGAGGAGTGTTCCATGACTGCTCGCCGTTGCTGCATGATGTGGACGTGTGAAATTGGACGAGTATGTCTGGCCGAGTGAGTGAAAACGATGAAACAAAAAGGGAGGGGTAGCCGTCGCCTATACGAAAGCGGCGGCAACGGGTCTAGCTGTCTTTATCCGAGTAAGGAAACCGACAGGGATGATAGGACAGACGTATACGGTAGTGGTGACGAGTCGCATTCACCGGAGTAAAGCAATGACAACGAATAAAATGCGTCAGCTGTAACAGAAAAGATACCGTAGATTATCATAGCTAGCCGCCAGTGGCCAACAGATATAGGTATAAAACAAACCAGCATTACCCACCGTATTCAAATAACTAGAAGATCAAGAATGACGTAGAGCACATTCGGCAAGCATTCTCGAATCATGAATGGTAGTTTACCACTATTCCTCAAGAGGAAGGCATATAACAGCTACTTCTTAGCGGTACGTATATCTATGGAGCAGAAGTCAGTATACGTTAAAAAGAAAGTTCAATTTAGGTTAAGGATGACGCAGCGCGCGTAGTGGAATAGAAAATTATTCATGAAACCTTGAAGGAGTACTGACGTAAATATTAAATATTTTCGGGTTGTTTCTCTGAACATGGATGTCGAGAACCTTAAAGGTAGTGTCGTGGTGCCTGGGAATGTGTTAAATATATTTGCAATCCCGTGGGCTACCTCAAAAGAGTGATTTTGGTTTCGTTATCTATCGGTAGCTGTCAATTTGCTATCCAACACGCGTGGTTCGCGTAGACAACGGTGACCGAGTCGTTGTCCAGAGACTCTGACGGCAATTTCTGCGATTTAGGCTGTAAGGAAGAAGGGGTTTTCGCAAACCCGGTGAACTATGATGTCGTGGTAATGTCCATTGCGGTGAGGTTGGCTTGCAGACGCTGGGCGAAGAAAACTTCAGGATCAAGGTAAAACATTTTGTACGTGTCGCCTGGCTCCGGTGTGTGGAGAGCAGTGTCTATATAGAGCACACCATGGAAACTAAAAATGTTTTTTTTTTTAGATGTATCGAAATCGTGTCAGTACTCCTTTAAGTAACAAGAAGAGAACACATGAAGAAATAAAGAAGAAGAAATAGAGTGTAGCCATGCATTTAGGTCATAATCATTACCATCATAATCATCATCATCAATAGCGCGTAGGCAACATTGTCGCTGGTCATAAAAACAACAGACTATATTCCAAGAGAAGGCAAGCGCGCAAGGGCGAAACTGAAAGTGAGATGGGCAGGTGACATTAAAAAGTTTGCGGGCACAACATGGCTGCATGCAGCAAGTCCTGAATTGAATTGATTAGCGGAACACTGGAAAGATGTTTGCCCAACGGAGGGTGCAGTCAGGATGATGCTGCTGCTTGCTGCCACCGCCTGCTTTATTATTATTATTATTATTATTATTATTATTATTATTATTATTATTATTATTATTATTATTATTATTATTATTATTATTATTATTATTATTATTATTATTATTATTATTATTATTATTATTATTATTATATTATTATCTAATTCTTAACCACCTTGGCGGCTAAGGTGGCTACGCTTCCACGATGGTTACCATTGATAAGCGCGATGATGCAGGTTCGACTCCCGACAATGTACCGTGGCCGCATTTTGTTGTGGGCGAAATGCAACAACGCTCGTGTCGGTTTAGCTGCGCGTTCGTAGCCCCGGCTGGGAACAAGTGATACGGTCTTCCTTTACGCAGTGCCTCACAGGCATATGGCAATGTTGCCCCCGGCATCAATAATAATTTAGCCAACGCTATCCAACAGTTGCCAAGAATCAGCAAGTATATATTCATCAGCGTTGGCCAGTAGGACGGAAAAATTAGGACGCACCGTGCTACGCAGTACGAATGGAGCCAAAGAAAAAAAAGAAGAAAGACGGGTGCCTCCCAAACGCGTGACACCAACTTCAGAGCGAGCGTTCAGGGCGAACAAGGCTACGGCAGCGCTTACTGACAAACGTTCTCGTCCACTACGCTGTGTCTCAGGGGTCGTGTGGTGGGCCTATACACTTCACGGGCTGGTGCTATCAGAGAGGATGCGTTGCGTTAAGCGCTCTTCTTGTTTGCTTATTCCTTAAGAATTGCTGCGAACCATTGCTTGTTGCATGTGAACAGATACGACATATTTAAGCGGCTCGGCTTTGTGAAGTCGAATTTGGTAAAAAATGATAGTGTCGTGGACACCGCATCACATTACATAAGCGAGAGGCCTGGGATGTCATTGTTTCCAATATCACTGCACGTCGCACCGTTAAAAAAAAATAAGCACATTGAAGCGACAAGCAAAGCGGAAAACGATGACGGGAAAATCTACTCTGCCCTTCGTTTTTGCCGTGTTGTTAGCATGTTTAATGTAATTTTTCCTGATTTTTTTTGTTTTCGAGGAACAGGGGTGTGAATTAGCTCACATTTCGTTTCATTGCGTCTCCTACATAGCTTTAGGTGTTTTTTTTTATGATAAAAACATCGCGAGGACACCAGATTTTTGCGTATTTGGGGTAGGTAGAGACGCTTTAACTGAATGTGTAGTTGTACACACATTGATTACATTCATATTTCTATAACACCAAAGATTGAGATAATGTGCGACACCAGGTAGGCTATAAGCCCACCCAAAATGACTGCAGAAAGGTGCGCACACATCATGGATCAGAAACATCGAGCTAGAAAGAAAAACGAGAGAGCCATTCATTCCGGCTTGCCACTCAGTGCAGTGGCACGTGATCAAACTTCCGATAAAAAAATAGCTTCACCGCTTTTTATCGTGCCGCTCATGAATCGTATACAGAAAGTGGCACGCTATAAGCTATTACATTTGCGCATAATGTATGATGCGCCGTTCTGTGCCATTATAGCGTGTTATACGAAGGTGTTTACTGATAACATGAAAACGAGCAGCACTCTCAGATTTCTCCCACAGAAAAGTAAAAGAAATTCTGATAGGTATTTACTCGATATATGTATACCTATGTGTGCGCGAATCCATTTCTGGTGTGTTTGGATGCATGAAGTGGCACGGACGAGCACCACAGCCAAGTGGCGGTGCTAAGCGAAATATCGTTCTCGTAGGTTCTCGAATGAACTCATCCATATATATGTATATGTTCTTCGATCGCCATTTATGTCCCTCACTGAAAGGCGAATCGCGGCACGAAATGGCTAACGATTGCTCGTGTGTATATACCAGTGGCGTCTGTTTCAACGAGGTTGCAAAAAAAACAAAAAAGGCAAACTGGGGTGGTGGGGGGGGGGGGGGTAATTCTGGCTCGCTGGCTTATTCTTACAACCAGCCTAGTACCGATTCGAAGCTTTCACATTCAGCGATTCGCTGTTATAATTCACAGAGCAAAAGCTTTCTAGAAGAGAGTATTTTGATCAATGCAAGAAGCAAGAATGTTCTTAGCGATGTTTGGTGCAAGAAGGATAGATATTTCGACGGTTTTGTTGTTGTGTATTAACGAAACGAGGTAACTATTTTTTTTCAACTTTTTTAATGTCATGGAAAGGATTTCATGAGTTCTATGTTACGCAACAAAACACAAAAACTTTTTTTTTCATTTCAGGCTTACAATATTAATACTTTAGTATAAAAATGACGATGTAGGGAAGGGATAACGATTTGTCTTAACGAGATTAGCATTATTTGGGAGCTTGACTTACTATATTAGATGATGTCCGTGTCGAACGTCTTTCATGCAAAACTACGCCGCAGGGATTGTAACCAATGGAATGATTGGCTATGTGTCTAAGCTCGCTGCTTGGGGTTTCGTGTGGCAAGCACAAGCTAGCACGTGATACGCCGTGACGCCTGTCGCGAATATCAAGTCACGTGAGTAGTTCACATGACTTCGTGTTGCGCCAGTCCAAGAGTGGTCCGATGCTCTCACGCCCTGGGTATCAAACGAAACTCTCAGCTGGGGCTTGCGTGCGGCAAGCACAAGCTAGCACGTGATACGCCGTGACGATTTGCGAGTTAAAAGCACCCCCCCCCCCCCAACCAAAGCAAAAGCATGATGGTGCTCAAAAACAATGTACTGATAACTGTACGCTGCATGCAGCTTGCTTTTTTGTACAGTAGCGAATTGCCTTTGAATATTACGTGGCATAAAAACAATATTGCGTTCTTGATAATAAAAACACTGAAGAATAGTTGCAACTGAATAATTGTTGCAAACGCAGCTGCTGCAAAGATTCTTACCAGCCTCCACGGTGTTGCATGCTAAGCGTATGTGAGACGTAAGCGTTCATGAACTGCAGGTAGTGCAATAAAGTATATCGTCATCCATCGCTTTTTCTATGGGTCTCGCTTTCTGTGCACACGTGTGCACTCATTCTGTAACACCTTGTTGTAACGATTTGTTTTTATTTAAGTTCCATTGTGGCGTGGAAAATGGAATGCATAAGTAAGACAACACACAGCGGCAAACTTGTTTATATATGACAGGCATCTCTTGTCTTGTCGTCTATGCTTGCCTGTGTTGAAACATTCCTTCTAATAATGTGCCCACAAGGAAATCAGGGTACACACTCACACCACTTACTCTTTTTTTTTCGAGTAGCAAAGTAGCAACTCCATCAATGCGGCGTTAACCTGTACTATTCAGTGGCAAGCGGTTACTCGCGAAAATGGACTCGACGTTACACCGCCTTGCTTTCACGGTGTTCAGGTAGTCCTACCGGCGCTGAAGGCGAAGTCTCCCCAAAACCGTTTGTCTTACGCTTCTCTAAGCACATTGACCAGTGATCAAGGGCAGCAGGCGCAATTACCGGGCAACGGTAGCCTTAAATGAATTTGATAAAGCGAGCGGGCGTAAAATACGGCGTTCCTCTTATAAACTACGCGGGACGAGGAGAAAAAGAACGTGGAGTCGAGAAGAAGTGGGAGGTGAACGGCCATTCAGACAAGCCGTAACTCGAAGGGGTGTTGACGAGGGTGAGGCGTTGGGAGAGTTACACAAAGGAAAAAAAAAAACATCTAAAAGGACTAGTGGTGTTTCGGGTGTGGTTTGATTACTTGGTGAAAGGGCCATTTGAGGCCCATTGCGGTGGTCCAGAAACGGTGGCGTCCGCCGGAAGCTTCCTTCTGGCTCCGTTATACTCTCTCACTCTCCACCGCAGCGCCAACTATGGGGATCCCCCCATCGGCGCTTTTAGGGGAGAACGTTAACTGCCCCTCTTTCCTACAGTTTCCCTCTTGTCCTGCCTTTTTTTCCCTAGCAGCCACGGCGCTGTACGGTTGCCTCTACTGCCGTATATGGTAAGAAAACACAAAGAGAAAAACGCAAGGGAAATAAACACTGCGGCCGACCGCGAGCAATTTGCGGGCTTGAAGGCCTAGATCGTTTGTTTCACTGGGGCCGTCGGGACGCGCCTTATGGAACAATAAAGCCCGGCTCTGTGTGATTGTTGAAACAAAAGGTAATGGCCCCCGAATGGACGGTGCACTGCTGCGCCTTTCGTTACGCGTGTGACGTTTGTGTGTGTAATGTGTTCAGCGCTGCGCACCTGCAATTGCGCGCTTTTTTTCTCTCGTTATTGCTCTCTTATTCTCGATGAAAGCGGCGCGCTCCGTAACGACTTTCCATTTAAACGGAACTGGGAGCGCTCAAGTGGCCTTCAGTTCATTAAAATGATTATGAGCACGACGGCTGGCAATACGAACGCAATATACGTTTGAGGATGGTTACTGCGAGGACCTGAGTACCGCTTCGTATAAGAGGGTTTCTTTTCTTTCATTTTCAAACAATCACGAGAATTCAGACCAAGGCTTTTGTGGGGGGCTAGCCATTTCTGGGCAATAAAAATTCGAGAAGCGTATGATGCGGGGCTAGTTTGTTTCAAAAAGAGTAGTGTACTTTTCCCACAAACCAGTTGTTAGTCTGTGGTCGTCCTGTCCACTTCGTTTTCGTGCCTCGTTTTTTAGCACAGTTATAATTTTTCTAAATAAAAATTCAGCAGAAGAAGCAGCCGGTATCTTCGTTTGTAAATTTTCTTTGCAAGAACTGTACCGACACGAACTGTTAAGCTCCGGCACCTAATCAAAATTGCTTAGAAGACGTGTGAAAGAGAGATAAGTTTTATGTGTTTGCCCCGTTACCGGCATCGTACCGATGGGAAAACAAATCCCTCCGATTTGATTCTATGATCACGGACGCATGCATAATGTGTTTTTTCGACAGCACATTCATTTTTAAACTCGTACGCTTTTAAAACATTGTTTCTCGCAATCAGCGAACCGTTATAGAAATGAGCACCGACCTGAAATGTTCGGAGTGCACCGTTTGAAAGATGACGCCAATTCCGCAGCTAAAGAAAAAAAAATAGTGCATAAATCTCAAACAAGTGCGAGTACCAATTAAAATGACTTATGAAATGAATATCTGCTGAGTAATCAAGTGTATAATTAAACCTGCATTTTATTACTCGCATGAACAGTCTAGTTGTACATGTAAACAGTATCGTTCTATCTTTTTTTATTTCCTATCCCCCCCCCCCTCCTTCTCTAGCTCACCTCTTTTCATGCCCGCTACTGATTGCTTTTCGTAGGTCAACTACTCAGGCTGTAAAGCTACAATGTTACCTGCTGCAAAATATGCTTTCGCCTTCTTCCTTGTTTCTTTTACATGTATGTTCAAGTGAACAATCACTACGATTACGACTTACTTTTTTCACGATAGAAGAAGTCTCGGCTATCGTAGCTTGCACTGACGCGACCATAAACATATGTGCTTAGAACACAACTCACCAAAGGCATACGAAGAAACGGCAAGAATAGAAAATCTTGACATTCTGTCAGTGGCATGGAGAGCTAATGACAACTCATGCCCAGACCGCAGCGAAACTCTTTAGAGAAACCGCTCTCAAAGCTTCCCAGGTGGCAATCAAGAACAATCTGAATAGCTCTAAGGTATTCCGAGTCCTTACTTTCTTTACCCACTGGCGGTCGTAATAAAATCGGCATTGAAAAAATCCGCGCCATGCATGCTCGAACTGAAGCGGCCACTCTTTCACTGTGTAGCATACGGCACGCTGCCTCGTATGCAGTGCGTAAATGACGTGTTTTGCCTTTACTCCTTTTAAAGAAACCGAAGCAAAGAAGCAGGCAGGAAGGTCGTCCGCTAAAACAACCTATTTCATCGCGTTGCCGCCGTTCCTTTCTAGGGCAATTTTAGGACGATTTCCATGGTCTACGCTGTTTTATCGCCGTTTCACCTTCTCCTCCATCTCGCACGCTCCCTAATTCAACGGCGCCTTCCTTTGGTCTCCGGCGCTCCCGTCTCGGAGCGGCCGTTTCGCGAGGAGCCAATAAACGTTCGTCCCCAAATTGCTCCGCCCCGCGTTTGACGCTTCCGTCGAGAGGGCGCCCTCCCTACTTCCCTCGTAACGCCGCGCGTTTTCCTCTTTTATTTCGCTCCGCTTTCCTTCCTTCCTTCCCATTTCGGGACAGGCCTTTTGAAGAGAGGCCGTTTGCGGAGGCAGCATTTGCGACAACGGCGCATCGTAAGAGGTGGTTTCGACACTATGCATTGTTTTTTTTTGTTTTTTAGCAAATTTCTTTTAGGTAGAGGCTTTCCCGTTGGCGTTCGCCGTAGCCGAGCACATGCATGTGGCCCACTATACGCCATGACGATAACGCTGATGACAATGAAGATCATGGACAACGACTGACTTGTGTAGTATATGACGTCTCGATATAAGCATATGCATTTCGTATGACTGCAAACAACCAACAGCCACTAGGAGAACGTGCGCAGCCCTCGTCTTTCCCAACTACTGGCTAGATGCGATCCCGCAAGCATCAATAATGAAGGCCAAACGAAATTCACAACTCAACATCTCATACCACTTATGACCAATAAACATTGTATATAACTGTACACCGTTTTGTCACTCATTTACATGCGGGAGTGGTCAATGTCACGGGTTATTTATGGTAAAACCGAACGATCCCGTTGCTTCGTACACTTATCATCATTCACTTCATGAATATGCCGTCATTTTTTTGCAGTTCGTTACACGCAAGCGTAGATGCCCCATTTGTAAAGTTGTTATCATGGAGTGTGTTCCCACACGCAACGCTGTCTAAAGGCAAAGCGGGCACGGAGAAAGATGAAACGTCATGAAGGAGACTCTCGTGACATAAAAACAACGCGGAAAGGTGTAGAAAGTGTACGTCTACTAATCGCATTAACTTCCCAGGTGTCTGCTTGCATCATCAAATATTAACACATCTCACTTAATGTCCCCGAACATATAATTTTTTTTTCATTTCTGGGGTCAAGAGCTAGCGGGTCACTCTCTTTAATGCGCGCAGTCATAATGTCAAATGTCGTAAATCATTGTGCGTCATTATCGTCGACGTGAAAAGGTGTTCTAGGGGCTATGCACAAAGGAATAGCACCGATTCAATTAGTCGTCACTTGAGCTCATGAAGTTAAACGTCACTGTATTCCTTTTAACATAGAAGCTGACCGTAATTTGTCCAAAGCGAACGAAAAGAAACTCCGCGCCGCGACGGCGTCACCTCGCGTTGCCTAGCAACCGGTTGCCCGATTGTTCACCCGCTTCGCTAGTCCATACTAGTCACCTGCCCGCCTGCTTGGACACTGCGCACAAGCGCTCAGTTTTGCCAGATGTGATTGTCGCGGCCAACTGCTCATGCGCTCCTTTGTTCTGCATAAAGTTGGAACAAGGCAGCTTAGCGCGGCGCCAGGCGAAGGCATGGAGAGACCGAAGAATAGACGCATTGCCGATGAGGAAGCCGCTTTTCGGAAATCGTGGTGCGCTGACAAGTTAGACTGCTGGACTCGACTCGGTTAAAGTAGTTCACAGCGTATTGCGGGCGAAATGAGACTGTGCTGTACTTGTCTGGAACTTCGCACCAGTGGGCGTTGTTTTTGTATAACTTAGGATCATTTAGTATCGCCAGCACCAACTATAAGGATTGATCAGCTTCACTGAGCCTTTAGCCTCGCGCCACTAGCACGAGCTACATCCAGCTTTTTTTTTTTTTCAATAGAGCTAGAGCACTATATTGCGTCTCAGTGTGGCAAAATATGTAGCCCTATGTAGCCTACTTGCGTTTTCTTTCTCATAGGCGGCGCATATGCTATTTCGCTCTCAAGAATGCTGCCATGCTGATAGCGCCTATGCTGTTCGTGGTATGATAGCACCGGGAATGTGGTCATAACGCAAGGAAAAGCATGGAGATAGAAGAGGATTATTGTTGTATGACAAAAGAATGCCCCGAAGGGATAACCGTTTTTAGTTCGAAGCTAATGACATCGCGATGAGCAGTGATATGAATACATTATGCATGCCTTTTTACGAGGCGTAATACCGCAGACACAAGCGCACAAAGCAAGTCACCTGTTTTACAAAACCCGTTTTTGTACTCTTTGATATAGTTTAGAAAGGAGGTTCAGTTCTGTCTAAAAAACAATTTACATGCTCTGGTAAAGATAATATGAACAAATTAACTCCATAATCTTCTTGGTATGGTTATTGCTGTTTACTCCACACATTATTTCAGGGGGTGTTAAATCAGACAGTCGTTGGGCACTTCGTCCGTGTGAGAAAGAGAGAGAGAGAAAAGAAGTGTTTCGCGTATTTACTTCAATAAAATTGGCGCTAAGCGCATGCACCGAAGGACCATAATAAAATTATTCATCCATCTATCCACGTCGTTCGCGCCGCAGCCTCTGCTATCGTTTTCGCACCATCCTTCTGCACTTTGCAATTGCATCTTTTTTAAAGCGTGCTTCTCTGCAAGCATTACCAGTACGCGGCAAAGCCAAGTGCGGAAATAGTAGGGAGACTATGCGGCGAAGCCCTGTGTAGGAAAAGTACGGAGACATGGTGGTAAGGTGTTAATTGACTGCAACTTGCCCTGTTGACGGGCCATTACTTGTTCTTTGTCCAGCAACCCGAAAGGTGAAGTGGCAACTGGACACGCGATCACGCGTAAGTAGGCTCCCACTGAACCGCCTCACAAGTGCTAGAGTAGACAGCTGCCGGGATGCATGATGACACATTATAAAACAGAAGGAGCCATTTGCGCCCAAAGCATGTTGAAAATTAAGGTGTATTCATAGAATTGAAAGCAAAAGGCGCCATGTGAAGCATTTTTCAACTTACAGGCATCAGCAATTAGTGTTGTACCATTTCGCTGAATGCTGTTCGAGCACTGATTATCCATTCGCATTCAGGCACCTTCACACTTTCATAAGCATCAGCATGCATACAAATCAAGTCAAAGCGTTTAAGATCTCCCCTAACGAGCAGTGGTGGAAGCGGCGTGACTTTGTTCGAGCCGGCGATAAGGCGAGCAACGCAGTGTTGATATGGGTCAGTCGGTACTCCCACTCTCGCTATCTGCAGCGAATCTGCTGATAGAGCGAGCTGGCTTGCATTTTCACGCCATTTCGCCACAACTCTCGTCCTCCGTACAACATGTAGAGCGCCTGTACTTGTTAGCGCATGACACGAGTACATTTATGCGGACATTAAGGAACTGTAGTGCGCAGCATTCATTGCTAGGTACAGGGGCAACCCACATATAATCCGAATCGCTGGTGTTATTTCTTTGAGACCTGAGTGCTGCATAAGCTTTCACTCTCTTCCTGTGCTGATGATCGTGTTGTACAAGCACGAAGTCCCGCTTGACTTTCCTGATTCCTTTTTGATACGATGCCGTAGCCCCACGACGTCGAGCAGCGTCGCACCGTACGAATCGTACCGTCTGACGCGATCTTCTACGCTGTCCCCCGGCATCCTTTCCGCTTCGTGGCCTTTCCATTTAGGTATATCACCCCGGGCCACGTAATCACCGACATCATTAAACGAGCCCACTCGCGGCGGGCTGGGCCCGGTTATACGGTACGCAAACTGCGAGTGAACAGAACGGTGCTACTTCTTCGTCCTGCATGCGTCGGCCCGCGCCTCATTGATCTCTCCTGCTTCGCGGAAAAAGACCTCCCGCGCTAAATCAATCGGCAGCGAACGCGGTCAGCGCTTCAACGAGTTGGGGGCTCCGCAGGCGGTCATTAGGCCCATCCATCCCCATCCGAGCGCGCTCTTTATTTCGCACCCTGAGTGCGCGGAAGCTATTAGCGACCTCTGACGCCATGCGGACGCACCACCTGCGAACCACACCGGCTGGCGCTATACCTCTACTCCGGAGACGTCGACCGATGTTCGGGGTTGTAGAACGAAACGGTGCGCTCGAAGCTACACCTACACGTTCGTACAGACCCGAACGGTGGCGCTTTCTGCTGGAAACGGGTGGTCCTTCAACCATTTGTCCATCTGGATGTTCGATCTAGGGGGTCGCTCACGCGGTTTAAGGGCAGGCGTTCCGATCTTTACGTGCATCTGATGTCTTCTTGCAGGCATTGCAGGCGGCCGTTTTCCTTATCCAGGTTTCAATGGCCGATTGTAGAAGACTGACGTCACGGCGAGTTATATAGGTGAAATAGCTGTGACTTACTCAAGTATTATAATTTCAGCGCCAGATTGGTGACTTGGAGCCCCCCTCCGCATGGAGAGATTACTGCCGGTCAACTTTATATCAGCGAAGATGGTTATAAGCCAGCCTCAAAAACACAGGTGTGTACGATTGTGCACAAAAAAGTATCATCATCACGAATGGGTGTGCACTACAGGAATTGGGAAAGTCCCCCTACTCACCACTGATGCACTAAAAATGAAGAAAGCAACAGACGGGTGGCAGACGCCAACAGAGATTTCTTTGTGAGACAAGCTTTAATGAACCGTCGAGATTAACCCACTGATAAACACTGTGGCCGCACGTTTCAGCTTCTTTGATGCAACCATGCGGAGTGCTTCAGCGGTACGTACAATGAGAGGATAATATAGGGCACGCGATGGGCAAGGCTCCGAAGTGATGGAAGCCTTACGTGAACGACGACGTTCCTTTAGATTTATGGGAGGGGCGAATTAATGCATTCACTGCTAGCGTCTGTCTCTGGAGTTTCGACTGGACATTGGTGTCATACGTACGTGACTGTCTGTGGTTTAAATCGAGGCCCTGTGCGCTGAGAAGCAACCTTGAAACAGTCAGGCATCACCTTGCCACAACCTATATAAGCAACCTACAAACATCCTACAGATATGTTTCTCATTATGTTTTTGGCTGAACACGTCTTGAATGCTTTAAAAATGTTTGCTTATTCATTTTTTTTCGCATCGCTCGTCTTATAATATGCATGAACTCATAATGCATGAACAGTTAGCCTAAACCCTCTTCGATATCGAAAGTATAGGTACAAAAAGTCAGATATGACATTCTGCGTACAGGTCGAGACCGGCGGTGTTTCGGCACCTCTTCAATCCGCTGCGGCGCGCTTAGCCCACCGCACACAAACATCGCTGTAACGCGTGGCCCCTCCGCGGTTAGAAATAGGGTGCGTATGTGTGCCGGCGGGGTGCACAGCGCTATACGGCCCCGCGATAAGCGTATTATAAAGCCCCCCGCGTCGCGACGGCTGCCACACACTGAACCCACCCCCCGCTTTCTCTCTTATAGTATATAACCCCCAGAGTTGATTCCTTTTTTGCGGCAGAGCAGTGCTGACAGGCCCATTATTGATGTGGCTGCTGGCGGGCTTTCGCTGTGGTGTCACAAGACTCACCCGGTAGGCCACCATTGCTCATCGCTTTGTTCGCGTTAACAGCGCCACACCGTTCTTCCCTGAATGCGCCGAAGAACATCGCTGGCGGATTTCAGAAACTTCTCGCCGCTCATTTTGCTGCCCACTCAATCTCGGGCTTGCTCCTTGTTTATTCGCGCCCCTTTACGGGCAGTTCCTTTCTCGGTATCTCTTTCAAACCGTTATCTATCTGTCTTTGTTTTTTTCTCTCATATTTTCTCTCTTTTTTACGCCTTTTTCACGAAAGCCGCGCGTTCGTGTTTCAACGTCTATTCGCTGTCAGAGCGCAACACCCGCTTAAAGGGAGCTATTCTCCGAGTGCACGCTTAGCGGGCTTGTGGACCCTCTCGAGCTCGTCGTGATTTAGCAAAACGCAATGACAGGTGCGATTCATCACTCCGTGCGGGAAGTGTGCTTTGTTTCTTTTGTTTATTTTCTTTTTTTCCTATTTACTTTTTACGACTTAAAAATTTGCTCTGTGGAATGGCACTTCGGGGCGGTTCCTAATCGGTCTTTTCACGGCGTCTGCGTTTAAAGAAACGTCAGTCGGATATCCTCGATATGTACCTTGTTCTAGTGCTTTTAGAGCCAGTGGATTGAGCACTCTTTCAAAAGAACATTTCGTCCAGAATTTGATAATTATTTTTGTAACGGCAATGCCTCTATAAGTAGTAAGACGGAAAGGCAAGCGGAAAATTGCATACTGGAAAATTTGCGCACACCACTCGAAGACGCAACGAGAAATGGTTCGCATAAAATTTCCCGTAATCTCCCACACGTAGAGTTTTTCACATCAACTTAAGAATGTGGCCGTCAAGCAAAGAGTGCTCGTCGCGCACTTGATGCACATACGCGGGTTTCTATGCTCAATCTATAGGAGGCGTGAAATAGAGCGACCCCACATTCATCTTTCTGAACACGCGAGAAAGACGGCTCATGAGCTTCTTTCGATTCGGCAGCGGTGCTCGAAAGAATCCATTTTGCGGACTCTCCATTGGAGCGGGTGAAGAATAACGCCCCATCTGTCTTCAAGGACCGCAAAAGGTCCTGTCGCACACTGGGACAAGCTCCTGGATTGCCCACTTACGGCGCTGCCAGACGCGCATTCTTCAGCCGTCTAATGGAAGGCTTCGTGGGGACCCGGAGACGCTCTGGGGGCATGCGAAACACAGCGCAAGGACAAGAGAAATTTATCACGCGGTGGGCAGGAACTACTATTATGGGCGCAGTCTATTTCGTTCTATGTGTATATGTGTCTTGTTCCCACTGTGCCCTTTTCTAAAGCAGATATTGTGCAATATAAGCTGTTCTTTTTTTTTTTTGTCATCGACTCTGTTCGCGGTGTGGCAACAACAGCTATACCTTCTATGTCTACATAAACGGAGTCTTACTATGTTTTTACTGTTACTACTGTTGCAGCCTATAAGGAAATTCAGGCTCACGTGGTCGTTTTGTTAGTTCTTTATCGGTTTGGCCTTTGTCGTCTTTCTTATCGCTATCTTCTCGATTTTTTTTCTTGTTTCACTGTTGCCTGATTAGCCTATACGTTTGGGTTTTGGGCTAACCAGCTTTGAAGATGTCTGCTTTCTTTTTTTTTACATTTGAAATAAATAAAAGAACAAGAAAGGAGTCGCAGTACGTAGTTTTGGGGAATCTGAGAATGTGACATTTCTTGATTGATATGTGGGATTTAACGTCCCAAAACCACCACATGATTACGAGAGACGCCGTAAGTGGAGGGCTCCGAAAATTTCGACCACCTGGGGTTCTTTGACGTGCACCCAAATCTGAGCACACGGGCGGAAAACATTTCCGCCTTCATCGAAAATGCAGCCGCTGCAGCTGGGATTCTATCCCGCGACCTGCGGGTCAGCAGCCGATGACCTTAGCCACTAGACCACCGCGGCGGGGCAATGTGACATTCTTAAGGCTAGTTATCCGAATATTTCCGGTGCTACTTTTGGCAAGCATTTTCCGACACG
>WOVY01005459.1:0-12602 GCA_013436015.1 Rhipicephalus annulatus
GACCGGTTGACGCATTCGCGGGCTGCGGTGTGTGCCGCTTCATTTCTCTTGCATGGGAGTTTCACATACGTGGGAAGACCTCACCGAAGTACACCTCATCAACCCAGGTCGAGAGACTCAGAGCTGTCACTCACAGGGCAAGCCGTCCTTCGACGCACAGGATACCAGGCCACCCTAGAACCCAACGAGAAGAACGCAAGGCCAAGTACCGTCACAGCTGCAGAGAGCCTTGAAATTCAGCAGATCCCTCGAAACATGCATCCTCAACATCACCGAGAAGGCGGCTCGACAGGGTTAACATGATTCGGAAAAACCATGGCAAGAACCCGCAGGCGCGATACGTGGACGCAGCCAAATACATGAGACGTAATGCCTTCGCGATTACCGTCGTAGATTACAAGGGCGCGGTACTGGTATCGGTGACTATCCTCGCCAAACGTGGGGAAACAGCTGAGGAGGCTGCTATAGCACTCACCACCCAGACGAGTGAGGACCCCATCGTGGTCTTTACCCACTCACAAACAGTGGCACGGAAATACCTGAAAGGCAGGGTCTCCACGGTGGCGATTAGGCTACTAAAGCGCATGGACCATCCTCCACCCTACACATACATCGTGTGGATTCCGGTCATGAAGGTCTCGAGAGTTTTGAAGAGGAAAAGAAAAATGGGGTTTTCATACCGATATCGGAATACGGGCTACGTTGTTATTCACAGAGATCTCTACTGGAGCTGTTAAAGTTACTAACTTCACACTTGATATATTTCATCGCGACAGCGTTTAAGATTCGTTTCACAGAAATTTCGGCGTCAGTGTCGTTAAAAGTGAGCTGAAAGTCACCGTTATCCAATAAAAAAAATTCCAGATGGACGGAAGAAAATAAATAATAAGAAAGATATTCTCTCCAGTGAGAATTAAAACTAAGGCCTTTGCGAAAGAAAACAACATTACAAAAACGTCATGCAATGGGTGGAGTCTCCTCAACGCTTATAACATTGCGTGGCACAATCCTAGACTCGCACCAGGCGTCAAAACGTATCAGTTGTGCACGAGTGTTGTTTACAGCTGCTCGCACATTACGATGTGTGCAGCTGCGCGTGGAACATTACGTACGCGTATTGAAAAGAGAGACGGAGAAAAGGGCGGAGATACTTCCTTCGCATCATCGCGAAGGGAGAGTTTCTGCGTAGTGGGTACTTCACAGCTCTATTAGCAGTAGATATTCTGAGATAAGTTGAAACGGCCAATGTAACGTGCACAAATGTTTCGTTCCTTGTGGCGCGGCAAGAGGCGATGCGAGTAAGGTTTCCACTCTTGACAGTGAAGCTCAAGCGTTCTTCAATTTTTTCGTTACGTGTTGTTTGCGCAAACCCATAATATAGAGTAGCAAATATAATTCGTTCACGTGATTTAGTTCATCGGTAATCCATCTTGCAACTACCGTGGTAGCTTTGCGCCTACGATGTCACTTTGCTAAGATCGAGGTTGCAGGTTCGATTACCGACCTCAGCGGGCGCATTCAATGACTGCAAATACAAAGAAAGCCCGTGTGCTAACCTGGGTGCACACTGAGGAACACCAGATTCCCGAAATTGACCCGAGTCCCTCACTACAAGCATACTCATAATCGAATCATCGTTTCCACACGTAAAAGCTTCGAAATTATAGGTAATTATTTTGCAACGCTGTAATGTTGCTATTGCATGCATCTCGCTAAAACAGAGTAGTCGAATCGTGGATGGTAGTTGTGGACCACTTGAGATGGCGCTCAAAGAAAATGCGTTTAAGATACGGTATATAAGCTTATACAGCGCCGAGGAGGCTCTTTCCTATTCAAGCAGGATTTCGTACAGGCTACTCGACAATCAACCACACTCATGCTATCAATCAGGTGATGGAGAATTCTTAGAATACACTAAATCATTAAACATAGTCTTCATACATTACGTAAACATTTGATTCAGTAGAACATATCAGCAGTCCTGCAGACACTGCGGAATCAAGGCGTCGACGAAGCGTATATAAAAAAAAAATGACCGCATTCCCGAGTAGGAACACCATAGCATGCGGAGTGTATATGTTGAACTGCGATAAATGTGGTTTGTATCTGCGGCATGCGCGAGTGTTATGAGTGAACACGAGTGAACACGCACGCACGTATGCTGCGAAAGACGATGTTTATTGAAGAGACGCTTTGGTTATTGTCGTGACTGGGGGGAATTTGTCCGGGCCCGGAGCCATCCAAGGGTCAGGGCGAAGACGGCCGAGGAGCCGGAGCTGATAAACTTGAACGATTTATTTACACTATTTTACATGATGTTTGAAGGTAGCGTGTTACATGGAGTAAGCATCATACTAGATGATGGAAGGAAGCTCTCTCCTCCGAGCGTCTTGCGCTCGCGTTTTTATGCCCCCGAAGGGAGAAAGTCACACGCGCCTCCTTTCCAACCCAGGAAGGGAGGAGAGGCCCGCCCAGTTCTCTGCCCGGCGAGGGTGTAACACACACAATACACGACACCACTGGCACAGTGCGAGAACGGGAGTCGTACGCGCCGAGATGACTCTTCGAGGAGACATCGCTCGGGAAAGGCGCCATGGAACGTGAGGAATGTCCCCGAAATGGATACAAGCGCTCGGCTCATTGTCCGCTGAATGTTGACGACCCAAGCAATGACCACTCCTTCTAGGGCAGCCCAGACAGCGAACAGCCCCCCCTCGGTAATCCGTCGGTCGTGCGTGCCCAAAGGGCTTTTGGCAAGACGAGCCGACGACTCTAAGGAATTCGCAGTACTACTGCTGTGTTGTTGCCGATTCTGGACGTCTCAGGACGCGCTGCGAAGCCGGAACCATTCCACGCGTCCAAGCGGCGCCCAGACATGGGGGTCCGATCACAACAGCTCGTCCGCCGCCGGAAAAGGACTCGTAGATGGGCAGCCCAACGCTTGCACCTTGAAGAGGCCTGGCAGCGCAGCAGCTCTGGAAACGGCTGCGGCTCAGGTTTTCTCTCTCGCTCAAGTGGGGTCAGCAGGTCCGTAAGTAGTGCTTCTCCGTCGAAGGGCCCCCGCAGGTCGAAGGCTGGGACTGACATTAGTGATCAAATCCGCACAGTACCCAAGCAGCGACAAGGCGGTACACCACCCCTCCCGAGATATGCCAGGCTACTGAACTCTTAGCCCGTTGTCGGCATAAAAGCAGCCACACTAGAACGTTGCTCGGAACGTCCCTAAACAAAGCAATATGGCAACGCTCCTAAAGTTTTGAAGAATTTACCTTAAATAAATTGCACTCAAGCCGCAAGTCGCATAGCTTTGAGGCAAATGGCGAGTGATGAAGTGAGAATGTCGGGAACTCAACTAACAAATTATATCCCTTTCTCACGTCTGGCCTTGGCAGGCAGACTAAGTAACAGTTCACCATGCAGTAAAGGTTAAAAAAAAAAAAAAAAATCCAAAACGAAAAACGAAAAGATACACGGAATGACATAAACAAAATAAAAACACTGGCTGTCGTAACTCAATCGGAATGCGCTTGCTCCTTATCACAGGAAGCCTCGGCTGAGAGCATCGGCATTTCCATTATCCCGCCCCTTTTTGTAGCGGATCTCAAAATTATGTTCTTGCAGTGCCAAACTCCATCTCAGTAGGCGGCCATTTTTAGGCGACATATTCCGAAGCCATGACAGAGGGACAGTGATCTGTCTCGACAAGAAAGGGCGAGCCGGCCAAGTAGCACCGAAGCTTGTGAATAGCCCATACTAAGCATGCACACTCTTTCTCTGAGGTGCTATAAGCCTCCTCACGTGTTGAAAGCTTACGACTAATGAAAAGCACGGGGTTGCTCCTCTCTACTTTCATCTCGCTGACTCAGAACAGCCCCCAAGACCCCTTTCACTAGCGTCGCACTGAAGTACAAAAGGTCGGTTATAATCCGGAGCTCGTAAAAATCGGTTGAGACGTCAGTGCTGCTTTCAAAGCCTGGAACGAACTTTCCCTTAACATCCGTCCCACTGGACCTTAACGGGCTCTCCCTTCCTTAAGCTGGTCGGTCAGAGGACTGGCGATCTGTGAATAGTTGGGGATATAGTGTTGGTAATATCCAGTGGAGGGCCTAGAAAGGCCCTGATATCAGTTTTAGTGACAGGGTCGGGGATAGTTCTCGATGGGCGGCAAGTTTTACCTCGTGGGGCCGCCGGCAATCCTCGGGGCCCAACATGTGGCCCCTAGATACTCTACTTCCGCCTGTCCCAGTATTGACACTTTCTTCTGCTTTAACAGTGAGGCCCGCGTTCTATAAGGCGCGTCAAGACGTCCCGCAAGTGGCTCAGGTGTTTTTTCCCCAGCTGTCCGAAAACACTGCAATGTCATCTAGATAAGGAACAGCGTAGTTCTCTGCTCCCGCCAGCACACGATCCATGAGCCGTGAAAAGCAAAAGGGCGCGTTTTTGAGCCCAAAACTCATGACCAGGGGTCGGAAAGTGCCCAAGGGGGAGATAAACGCTGCGTATTTACTGGCTCGTTCGGTCATAGGCACCTGCCAGTAGCCGCGTGTGAGGTCTAGCGTGGAGACGTACTGAGCCCTGCTGACAGTTTCCACTCTCTCCTCTACGTTGGGAATAGGGTACAGCTGGTCTCGCGTGACAGCATTCAGTTTCCGATAATCGATGCAGGGTCTCGGTTCCTTCCCGGGTGCTTCCACCAGTATTAGAGGGGAGGTGTACTCACTCTCCGACGGGACGATGACACCAATTTCCAACATTCTTTGAATCTCGCGTGCGAGAATTTCCCTTTGCCTGGGTGACACGCGATAAGGCCGTGAAAGAATGGGTTCCCTAGAAGTTAGTTCAATGTCGTGCTCAACTAAATCGGTTCTTCCTGGCCTGTCGACGAAAGCTCCCTCAAACTCGCGCAGTAGGTTCTCCAGTTCTCTTTTCTGTTCTGCATTCAAATTCGAGTTACTGGTGACCTGTGTCTAGCAAGATGTCGAGGGACTGAGAATTAGAAGCCTGCCCGGGAAAAGGAAAATCTGTCTCTAATTCTTCCGGAACGTTAAGCGCGAGTTGAACTACTGCTGACCGCTGGTGGTAAGGTTTCATCAAGTTTGAATGGTAAATCTTTACCTCTTTCCGCCTTCCCGGTAGTTTGACCACATAATTGGTGTCCGACAACTTCTGCATAACCTTCGCAGGGCCCTCCCACTGAACCGCGAGCTTGTTCGCTTTAGATGATGCTAAAAGCATCACCTGATCTCCTTCTGAAAACGAACGTTGACGTGCGTTCTTATCGTACAGACGTTTGCTTTAAGCTGCGCTATTGTCATGTTCGCCTCAACGAGTTCTCTGCAGGTCTGAAGTCGCCCGAGTAAGCCCAACACATACTCGATCACAGTGGGATCCTCACCTCTCCCTTCCCAAGATTCTCGCAGCATGCGAAGTGGGGTCCTTAGAGATCTCCCATATACTAGCTCAGCGGGACTAAAGCCGGTGGCCTCGTGCGGCACAGACCTCAGGGCAAACATGGTGGCTGGCAAGCATGCTTCCCCAATCTTTCCGATTCTCGTAGCACAATGCCCGTAAGACCCTTTTGAGAACCGAGTGCCATGCTTCTACTGAATTGCTCTGAGGGTGTCTGACGGAACTGTGTATTATCCTAATGCCACACCTCTCCAAGAATGTGGTAGTTAGTGCGCTAGTAAACACACTGCCCTGGTCGCTCTGTAACTCTGACGGGAAGCCTACTCTCGAAAACACTGAAAGCAAAGCATCCACTATTTCTACAGATGACTGCTCCTTCAAGGGAACCGCCTCCGGGAATTTTGTGGCAGGACATATCAAGGTTAAGATGTAGCGGTACCCTGACTTTGTCACAGGCAGGGGGCCCACAACGTCCACGACAAGGCGGCGGAAAGGTTCACTAATGAGTGGCACCAACTTTAAGGGCGCTTTCTGCTGGTCGTGTGCTTTGCCTATTCTTTGGCACACATCGCAGGATTGCACATACCTCTCGGTATCCTTGAAACAATTGGGCCAATAAACTCCCTAAGTAGACGAGTCTTCGTTTTCTTTTTGCCAAGATGGCCCGACCACCCGCCACCGTGACACAGCTCCAGTACTTTGGCTCGATATTTCTGTGGAACCACTAATTGATCATAGTGCACCCCCTTCGAGTCTTTGTACTGACGGTACAAAATTCCGGCGCGGCGGTGCAAAAAGACGTTCTTTCCGCGCCAACCCCTCCTCCACCATATCGCTCAACTTTTGCAGCGTTTTATCCTCGGCCTGTTCCGCAGCGATAAACCTCCGGGCTTACTTTCGATAGCTCCAAGAACCCGCCCATGCAAGGTGGCACGGAAAGAAGGTTAACTTCCTCGCTGGCCTCACTGGAACTCTTAAAGCTGCTTTCGCCATCGCTCGGGACGTTCTCCTGATTCGCGTCTGCCCTTGTTTCGTCGGGGCCCTGTGCCTCTCTATTTGGGAACTGCCGAGCTCCTTTGCGATCTCCTTTGCCTTAGACCGCGTTAGAGCATGTACAGTGTGTTCTCCAAAGCTCAGACCTTTCTTTCTTAACAGATCCTCCGAGTGGTTAGAAAAAAGGTAACCGTACTGCTTCGGCAAACTTTGTGACACGGCAGCCTCTGTTTCCAGTTCTCCGAAGGGACCCTTGATGAGGACTTTGGCCACTGGCAGACACACACTGTCTTCCTGCGCTACCTGTCTGATCCACGCGCAGTCTCCGGTGAACCCATCCGCGGGCACGTAAGATGGGTGTATTACATCCATAGTGGCCGCGGAATCGCGTAGAACCCGGCAATTTTGCCCATTGACAGTCATCTCTCTTAAGTACGGTTCAAGTAACCTCATGTTCTCATCAGTATGGTTAAAAAGGGAGAAAACGAGTTTTTCCTTACGGCAACCCACTGCTAAGTGCCCCGGTTCATTACATCGATAGCACACAATGGGTTTCTTTGCCTCAAATGCTCTGTCGCGATTCTTATCCTGTTCTTTCTCTTTGCCAGCGCGTCCACTCATGGTCGATTCCCCGTGCGTGTCTTTTTCATTCGTCCCTCCTGGTGCAATAGGGGCATAACTGTTGCGCTCAGACTGCTTAAAATTCTCACGGTACGGTTTCTTTGTGGGTTTGTTGCGCTCTCTTATTTCCTCACGCCTCATGGTGTACTCTTCAGCCAGTTCTGCGGTACGCTCCAAATTCTTTTCCCCGGGCTGATCTAATACCCATAAGCGTGCTTCGTCACTTAGAACGTTCAGGAATTGCTCCGTGCAAATCAACTCGACTACCTTGTCATGGTCTCCAAAAGCTCCCTCGCCCTTAAGCCACTCAGTGAGATTGCACCTCAGACTGTATGCAAAATCGGCAAATGATTCACTGCTACGTTTGCTACTATTTCTGAAAACGTCGTCGGAAAGCTTCAGCAGACAGCCGATACCTCTTTAGTAGCGCACGCTTTACAATATCGTAGTCATTCGCCTCCTCTCGCGGCAAACGAGCCAGTACATCCGCTGCCTCGCATGGAAGCACGGTCAAGAGCATTTGTGCCCATAACTCACGCTCAAACTTGCCTTCGCAACTTCTCTCAAAATTGACCAAAAATAACCCGATATCCTCTCCCATCTTAAAAGGATTCAGGAGGTCTTTTATTTTTGGTGCCTTACTTACTGGAGCATTGAGTGTTGCGCCTCCTGAGGTAGTTGCCCGAGCTATTTCTAAGTCTAGGCGCTTTTTCTCCAGTTCGTGCTTGCGCTCGCGCTCGCGCACGCGTTCCTGCTCTTCTTTATGGCGCTCTTCCCTTTGGCGCTCGCGCTCGCGCTCCTGATCTTCCCTTTTTTTTTATATCCTCCCACAACTCCACGATCTCCTCGTCATCTCTGCTTGCCTCCATAGCCCTGATGACTTCCGCCTTTTTAAGATGTTTCCCGCAATCAATCCCGAATTCCCCGCATATCACGTCTAGGTCCGATCTGTGCAACTTTCTCCAAGCCATGGCCGCTACTTTTCTGCCGACAAGTTTCTCAAGGGAAAGCGTTGAAGCAAGGTTCCCGTGAACAGGCTTCCAACACTCTTGTTACCAGGAAGAACTAATTTAAGCCTGGCAACTCTCAAGGAGAAAAGGTCGTGCACTCACCAAGCCGGAGTCGAATTCCTGCGCAGATCATCCCACCGCTGCCATCCACTGTCGTGACTGGGGGAATTTGTCGGGCCCGGAGCCATCCAAGGGTCAGGGCGAAGACGGGCCGAGGAGCCGGAGCTGATAACTTGAACGATTTATTTACACTATTTTACATGATGTTGAAGGTAGCGTGTTACATGGAGTAAGCATCATACTAGATGATGGAAGGAAGCTCTCTCTCCGAGCGTCTTGCGCTCGCGTTTTTATGCCCCCGAAGGGAGAAAGTCACACCGCCTCCTTTCCAACCCAGGAAGGGAGGAGAGGCCCGCCCAGTTCTCTGCCCGGCGAGGGTGTAACACACACAATACACGACACCACTGGCACAGTGCGAGAACGGGGAGTCGTACGCGCCGAGATGACTCTTCGAGGAGACATCGCTCGGGAAAGGCGCCATGGAACGTGAGGAATGTCCCCGAAGATGGATACAAAGCGCTCGGCTCATTGTCCGCTGAATGTTGACGACCCAAGCAATGACCACTCCTTCTAGGCAGCCCAGACAGCGAACAGCCCCCCCTCGGTAATCCGTCGGTCGTGCGTGCCCAAAGGGCTTTTGGCAAGACGAGCCGACGACTCTAAGGAATTCGCAGTACTACTGCTGTGTTGTTGCCGATTCTGGACGTCTCAGGACGCGCTGCGAAGCCGGAACCATTCCACGCGTCCAAGCGGCGCCCAGACATGGGGGCCGATCACAACAGTATTTTGAGCAAGATGGCTTTATGGTCCGTAAAGTGAAGGGTGAGCGGGTTTGGTTGTAGCGGTCGAAGGTCGAAATTTGCAAAGACGTGGTCGATACACGTCCCGCGAACCGTGGTCGTATGATGTTTGCCGTCGTGCGTTGCTCGTTTCAGCGAGTGCCGCGACTGCATGTAGTCGACCACCCAATCGTACTTGACGACGTCGACGTTGAAGTCACCAACTATCACGAAGGGTCGTCGTTGCGGTCGTTGTTTCAGCAATTCTTCCACGGCTTCGTCGACGTACTTCTTTCTCCATGGCGGCACGCGATAGGTTGGCCGCGAGGAACATCGTCATGACGTCGACTCCGCAGACGCTAGCGACGCAGTGCTCGCCGTTGGCGCGTTGTTGAGAAGGAGAGAAGTGAGCGCAGCGCGCGCTGTGTTGAGAGGAGGAAGGGATGCACAGATGGCTGGTGGAGATGGCTGGCGGAAATATCTTACAATATGACGGTTTCACGCATTTTGAGAAACATTCCTTCACTTTCCCACCCGGTGACTAGCACGTGGGTGCCTGTCAGTGAGTGTATCCCCGCGAATGAGTGAGTTCATGTTCATGTCCGAGGTGTTTCCATCCGAACGCCGTTGGCCCACTCACCCAAATACGTGAAAAAAAAAACCTGAGGAGAAAATCAACATCTATTGTGAGATCACGACCTATTTACAGAAGCGGCAGACAGGATTTCCCTGCCCCTCTCAACTCCATCACCTCTAATCAGAGCACAGTTAGGCGCCAGATTCGGACAAAAGCATTGATTTCTCCATATCTGTCACATCTACTGTACCCAGCTCTCCACCAACCACATTGCATCTCGGCTGCGGCGGCTGCATTTCCGATGGAGGCGGAAATGGTGTAGGCCCGTGTGCTCAGATTTGGGCGCGCGTTAAAGAACCCCAGGTGTTCGAAATTTCCGAGCCCTCCACTACGGCGTCTCTCATAATCATATGGTGGTTTTGGGACGTTAAACCCACACATCAATCAAATCAAACCAACCACATTGCACCATCTGTGGGCCACCCCGGGCTGGTCTTTTCCACTGCGTGCGGAGCTGCCCTACGCCTCTGGCGGCAGACCCAGAAACCTCATCCTTCCCTTTCCTCGTTGAAGGTCGCTCTTCAGGCCACT
This sequence comes from Rhipicephalus annulatus, assembly GCA_013436015.1. Lineage (NCBI taxonomy): Eukaryota > Metazoa > Arthropoda > Arachnida > Ixodida > Ixodidae > Rhipicephalus > Rhipicephalus annulatus. The sequence continues at coordinate 10,041 of WOVY01005459.1, forward strand.
GGCTTGGACGACCAGTTGAGGCTGGTGGACCGGGCCTGCCCAGAGATGTCGTCCAGGGGCCTCCCGGATGTCTAGGTGCCCAACCACCTTCACTTTATTTTTCTTTTTCAAATAAAGTTGTATTCATCATCCATCTATTGACGTACGTCCCGCGTCGGCGTCTGCCACCTATGGCGTCGACACGAGTGGTCAACATCACTTGATGACGTCACAGTTTCACATCATGACGCCACAGATCACCGAAATTAGTTACGTAGTTATGATGTCCAAGTAGCGTCATATGACATCGCATGATGTCATCGCATGGCATCGTAACTTGTTCAAACGTCGACTGATCACGGAGGCAATAAAAAACCAGGTGAGGTGCTTCCGCTTTCGGAGGCAATGGAGAACCGCGTTAGGCGCAGAGAGCTCTCGGAGAGTGGCGAGACAGGATCAATGTACATCGAGTGAGAAAAATAAAAACATGAATTTGGCCTTCCAGACGTCTTAGATGAGAGCATACATGACACGACTTTTTGAAAGGTTCACGAAAGCGCAAGGGGGAACAAGCATCACGCAGCTCTCAACTCACGCGACGTAACGACACACCCATTCGCGTGTTGGCGCTAATGACTGGTGACTGAGTCCGGAAACTGCGGTGCTCTGCTCTTGCGAGGTGTTGCCCCGAGCTGCGGACGAGTCCTGACAAGACCACATCAATGAGAGGCACGACGTAGCGTGGTGCCGTTGACCAAACGAGAGCATCGCATGTTTAGCAAGCGCCTTGTGTGTACCGGTGCGTTAACAGCGATGAAAACCAAGTACTCGAATTCCGGACCCAAGCCTGCTCCGATGATGCCAGCTGAATTCGAGCCGGCATCCTATGTAGCCCATGTATAAAACTGTGCGTGGCACGGAGTGAAAGACGTAGAAGAAGAGTAGAGAAGCAGAGGCTTGAATACTAATTTGGGAGTGTCCTACGGTACGCCACGTGTGGACGGTATCGCGCCGTGCGCCAATGAAGTCTGCAGAGAGATTCCCCATAGACCACATCAGGTGTGGGAGTAGAGGAGCGGTGAAGTGGAAGCATAGGCATGCGCTCACGGGGGGGCGAGGGAGGGTGTTGCCCCATTCCCGCCTCATAACGCAGGGGGAGCAGCCCTCCCCCTCGGCCCACACACAGTACTACGTTTTTGCACAGCGTTTCGATCGTAAGTGCCCCAATGGAAGAAGTTTGTAAGAAGGTAGCAGTAGGACAGGGGGAGGGGGGCAGGCGCCAAGGGTATAACATCAATGCCTTCGCTTCCCTCCCTTTTAGGGGAAATTCGCGAACACCTATGGTTGAAAGCCCTTGTAGAACTTTCACTGCGTTTCGTCACGTCACGTCCCTACTGAGAATGTTATGCCCAAGCAGCCTCCCCCCTTCTCTTTTTTTTCAGACGTCGCCGACATCATGAACAAGAAAACGTGAACAATAATAAATCTCTCGCCAAAAAAAATTGTTTGTTTGTCGCCTTAGTTGGATGCCGTGCGCGCCCTCTCGAAAACTGGTCCCGGCCGTTTCGGAGTTCGCGTTCTCTCACACTTTTATTTTTTTTCGTTCGGCGCTTGCGTGTCCGTTGTTCCTTAACGCGTGATCTGTCACGTGTGATAAAGCGACACAGTCCGCTGAGCACGAAGTGATTTTTAAAATCAAACCGCCTCTCACGTTGCGGCATTTGTCATTTTTTACTGCCTCGTCGCCCGGACGTAACGTCGCTAAAAACGGAGCGGGCCCGGCCCGTTAAATAACAAGAGAGGTTACGAAACAAATAAAGCAGAAAGAGAAGACCTCGTCGAGCTTCCTAAACAAGCGGTGGAAGCGATACCCAACCGGGCGCTATATATATATAAAAGATAAGGAAAAAAAACCTTAAAAAAACCCATGGTAGCGATGCTTCCAGTTCCCTCGTATCTCTCCTCCTCTCCATTTATTTTCTCCTTACCTCGCGGCTCCAACGCCGCGTCTGTGCGAGCGAGATGGAAAGCGAGCCCTTAAAAACGGGGTCGTTCAAAGCGACGCTCCTCGGCGGGCGCGATAAGTATGCACCGCATTCCTTGTAACGCGACGCGCCCGTGATTCACGGACCGACCGCGTTTTGGCAGCTTGCCACCCGAAAAAAAAAAAAAATGGCATCGTGTCCAGGACAGGAAGAAAAATAGTGAAAGTGAGAGACTGCATCTGTCTCCCTTGTTTTGCACAGCTGCCCCTCCTGAAAAAAAAAACCCGAAAAATTCCCGCATGAAAAACCAAGAGAGATGCCCAAAACGAAAAAAATAAATTGAAAAACAAACAAAACATGCGACGAACACACACCTTCCGTACTTACAACCCCCTTAGAGCACATTTAATTGAGGCTTTGTCACGCTCCGATGAAGCACTGCGAATGCGCGCGCGGTCATCGCTTCACCTTTTTCTTTATATTCATATTTTCTCGTCACAAGCCCCCTGTGGTCTCATAATGAAACGAACTGAATCGCTTTACGGGCGAGCGTAACAATAAGAGCGAGGAAGAAGTGCTCTCGAAGTGCAGTGGAAGG
>WOVY01005460.1:0-57500 GCA_013436015.1 Rhipicephalus annulatus
TTAGACGTTTCCTAGACGTGTTCTTGATACTGTAAGTGTTCGGCGCCTGAAGCTTCCAGAGGCGATGGAATCCATGGGGGGCGTTTTTTTGGTTATTGTTGGACGCCAGACCACGAAGAGTGTCGATGAAAAATTAAAAAAATATAACTATATAGAAGTTGCGAGGACGCAGCCATAAGCCTGTCACAGGCATGGGCATGCTTACTGAGCAGGGGTAAGAGGTTCATACGAACACAGAGATGTAGTTGAAGTATAAGCAATACGCTAGAGTGTAATATAGGTAGCAAACATTTCTGAGTTCGGGTATACATACACGAGCACGTCTATAGGAGCGAACGAACACGCCTAGGAAACAGTTGTTGCGAGGCTCTGCTTCGAAAATTCAAAAATAATGTCATTCGCAATTATCGATCATCAAACTTGGGCGCTCTCGTAAGTCCTGAATGCAATGATGTTACCAGCTGCGGGTCACATATATATATATATATATATATATATATATATATATATATATATATATATATATATATATATATATATATATATATATATATATATATATATATATATATATATATATAGATATATATCTATATATATAGTCAGTGGCGGCGGAGACATGCTTACCGGGGTGGTACATGTGGTGTACCTATTTGAGCCGCCTTTGACATTTGAGCTCATCGTTATGCGTTCACTGTTTCTGAGCCTTCCACTACGGCGTCTCTCATAGTCATATAGTGGTTTTGGGATGTTAAACCCCGCATATATATCTATCTATCTATCTTTCGTCGTTGACCTCTCGCTAGCATATATCTTGTTTCTTGGTAATCGTTGACCTTAATTTACAAGGTTGTTTTTTTTTTTACCTTGTAACGAATGCCTGCATGGCCGTTTCGTTGTTCCTAGACTTGCGACCCGTTGGCTGCCTGCTGCGCTTGGTACAAAAAGAAAATAAAGAAATAGAAAGTAACAGATTTCTGCTGCGTTGAGCTCTAGCTACACGAGGGACACAAGCACACGCGTCCATTGACGCATGTGCAGTAGTCTTTTGCATGGAAGCCGTTTAAATTGAGGACGCTATCGTTTCCGAGAAATTAAAACTCTCAGAACTGCTTTCGCGTGACAATTTTTTCCAACTTTCGCTGGTCACTGAACCCAGGCACATACTTTGTTTGTTGTAAAGGGGGACCATTATATTTAAACAGTAAATGAGTGTAAAATGCTGAATAGTGGTTTTCGGAGAACTCTGTCGCCGTTAATATTGATCTTAGGTTTTTCATTGGAAGAAACCAGTTTAGGTCAAAGTATCGCTAATTCCCGCAGGTCGCGGGATCGAATCCCGGCTGCGGCGGCTGCATTTTCGATGGAGGGGGAAAATGCTGTAGGCGCGGGTGCTGAGCTTTGGGTGCACGTTAAAGAACCCCAGGGTGGTCGAAGTTTTCGGAGCCCTTAACTACGGTGTCTCTCATAATCATATAGTGGGTTGCCTTTCCTATCGAAGACCACGCTGACTAGGCAAACTCCTTAGAAATGGACTCTTAAAGTATTTTACTTAAGTCGTATAGTTGGCTGGCGCTGACGTCACTGATATGTCATGTGGGACTACGACACGCGAGAGGCTTGCGATGTTATCCACTACAACGCATCTGCGTACGTTTTTCATCATTCATGTGAAGAACGACTGATTGGGCGAAAATAGGGCGAAAGAGTGATTCATCATATTTGAAAACATAAGTTGGCAACTTGAACAAGGGACCGACTTGACAAAGACAATCTGCTTGTTTTTTTACTTCAAAAGTCTATGTTCAAGTTATGCGCTCATATTTCGCGTGTCATATACAGAGTTTCTCAAACGTTCCAGCGATTGTCGTGACCGCATTGCATCGGGTTGAGAGCCTCGTAATTACGCTGCTGCTACGTCATCATTCTCGCCATATTGGTGCCCGTCCGTGAAGGAGCTGCGTCCACTTGAAAGATGAAAGCACAGCGACGCACAATTTGGTAGGCCCGTGATACGATTACTAGCGTGCAATGACGTAGTCCAATCACTGCTATACACTCATTGCAAATGCCACTGTATTCCAAGAAGTCTCGTAAGTGTTTGCATTCCAATGTTCGACTTTAGATTCGTAATGACTACATTATCAGGTGAATCTTCTGTGTGTTTAGGACAAAGTGGGTAACGATTTACAGTCACTAGGTTCTCTACTGTGGGAGACCCGAGAGCTTAAAGCCGTTCCATGGGCCACACACTTGATGAGGCCCTGTTGACAAAATTACGCCGTGACGATTGCCACCAATGAGACCGACAGACAAATATGGTCAATGAATGCTCATGTAAAGGTGCTTTTCTCAACGGCGGTTAATGTGCTTAGAAAAAGTGGTCAACGATTTAGAGTACTGAATAAGAGTATATGGGAGAGCATAAGGCCGTCCCGGGAGCCTCACACTTAGGCGAGGCCTAATGCCTGTTGTTTAGAAAAAAGTGGGTAACGATTTAGAGTACTTCGTACTCTACTAAGGGAGAGCTGAAAACCGTCCCGAAGTCTCTACTTCACGAATAGAGAATCAGATGGGGGGGGGGGGGAATTAGAAAAAGGGGGTAACGATTTAGAGTACAGGGTACTCTACTATGGGAGAGCTTAAACCGTCCCGTGGAGCCGCCTGTGTTCGACGGTGGCATAATTCGTGATGAGGTCAGTACCGCTGTACAGGAACGGAGTATACACAAACAGGCCCTCAAAAGTTCGCTGGTCACAACGCGTATTTGTCTGCGCCGTTTTTCCGATAAATGACGCTTCCTCAATCGGTGGGTTATCGGCGACCATCGGTTTCGGATATGGCACGGACGATCTTTTATCGAGGTGTCTTGGTATTTCACATTGCCACGCTTCGTTGTTGGATTTCGTCGTTTCACGCATGCATGGCTGCCGTGCTGCGTTGTTACGAACTTGAAATGTTGCGCTGCTAACGCGCTTTAGATCGAAGGTGTGCAACAGCCTGCATGCACGAAGGAAAAACGTTGGGTGGGAGCACTGCGCAATGCGTTAGAAAGGAAGGAAAAATGGCGACCCGCCAAGGCCGCCATATTTTCGGCCGTGGAAAGGCTCCTAGTATTTGGTTCGACTAAGGTCTCGTTGGCGGTAACTGTTCCGGACTCTTGGCGTGTGGAGCCCAGGTCGTAATCGCCCGGTTTGTAACCACCACAAGGGAAAGAGAGAGAGTGTAAACTCCAGACGCGTCGAAAGACCGGTACCAATGACCTGCCAAATAGAGAAAGCAAGACTTGCTCGGAAAGCACACTGGACGTCTGTCGGAGGTCGAGGAGGGTAGACGAAAAGGGGAAGGATGGTGCGACTACGACGATGCGGCGGTAGAAAAGCCGGCTAGCTCTGCCGAGACTCTTCCGCGCTCGTAGAACGCCCGTCGAGGAACCTTCTCCCCCACTTCGCCCATGATTTATGGCGATACCCCGGTTTGTGATTTATGTGGCGGCCTGTTATTTCTTTGCGCTTACGCTGTCTCTCGCTCTCCTTCTTCCTTGGATATAACCTCTTCTTTTTTACGTCACCCCTCCCCGTCTACTTGTCCCCTTGTCCGTCCTCGCGTTTTCGCGGCGTAAAGAATACGATAGATAGATAGACCTCTGGCAGACTCTGTGGTCGGTCGTTTTTATCGCTCTCGTTTATCGGTGTATCTTTTCTTTCGACCTCTTTTTTTTTTTGTTCATTTGCTCTCTTTGCGCCCGGAAAACTGTGAGTATGTTGAGGTTGCTGGCACTTTTGTTGCGGTCTTGTTTCGGACGGTGAACGACGTCGAAATAATTTTTTTTTTCTCTGACTTGAGGAGAAGGGTGTGAGGGGAGAGGGATGAGGCTAGCCTTGCGTGTGAACGCAGGCACGGAGAAAGGCGGACCGTTTCGTGGTTGCTGATAGCGCTTGCTGTGGTCGGCTCTCTTTCTCTCGGGTCGTATAATTACTCCACATTTGGCACTTTCGGCGTGTGCCGTTAAATCAAAGGGGAACTTGTTTGCGCATGACAGCTCGGTGAATGGCCATTTCTATTTTTGGTTTCGTCTTTCGCTTTCTCTACCTCTCCTTCACGTGTAGTGCGGGCTCGCAATGGTCAAACGCTCGTGCTCTGTTTGTGTGTACACACAGACGCTTGCGGTTACCTTGTTGCTTCCGGCCCCGCAGGGTCGAGTTGATGTGCGTTTGTTGCTACGCTGAAATGGCTTACTGCTCGACTTGTCTGACGACTGTGTAGCTGGACAGATGCTAGATTGAGATGTATGGGCTTTTTTCACTCACTCTCTCTCTTTTCTGCGCGTGAATGCCCTTTGGCGCACAAAGAATGGGTCAGGGTGGCCCGCGTGCTCAGATTTGGGTGCACGTTAAAGAACCCCCCCCAGGTGGTCGAAATTTCCGGATCCAGTCCACTACGGCGTCTCTCATAATCGTGTGGTAGGTTTTTCGGGCGATAAACCCCACATATCGAATAAAGAGTGGGTGGGGTTTCTAAGTTATGCGTGTGTAGCGTGTACATTCGCTGCAGTAGTCTTAAGTGGCATGCTTGTTTTTACAAACAAACGGCATCGTGGAGACGACCCTTATGATCATCCAAGCGAGGGCTCGATGTCTGCCTCATACAATTAGGCCCTAACCACACGTACGCGCTACGACGCGTCAGCGCGTGGCATGTAGATATGGCCCCGCGCGGTTTTCATATCAAAGAAGAGTGTGCGCAGCTACGTGTCGTTGTTCAGTCTCCCCTCCACAAGGAGAGGGCAGGCAGAGACAAAGGGCAAGCCAAGTGCTGACGCGTTCTAACGCGTACGTCTGGTTAGGGCTCTCATAGTCGAACCTGTTCGCTCATTGCTTAAAGATCACAGTTGCGACCACACAGGTCTTCAACGGTAACCATTACCGTTTAATGTTTCCTTGCCGTTTTTGCTCCCAGAAAGCCTGAAAGCGAAGGCAGGCCAGCGTGAGAAGCGCGTCATCCCTTCATTAATTTTTCTTCCGTCATGTAGCGTTTTGTCTTGCGAAAAGGACCTATGTGTGTGTAGGGGTGGGGGATGAAACTTCATTCTCCCACACTGAACGCGGCCATGCCGATGATGGTAGTGAATAGCTTTTCCAACGCCCTCGAGCAAATTTCTGAGCGAATCGGGCAGCTTTGCTGAGACGAGTGCTGTGTGGTGCGGTTGTCGACGTCCGAAAAACCCCTCGCATCGCGGCTCCAGATCAACAGTTTTGTGGACCGCGAGGCGATCATCTTCGGTGGTGTCTGGTTCGGGGGGGTCATAGGCGTAGATCCCGTTGAGCCGGTTGGGCGCCCACCACGCAGCAAGTGGGTGTTTTCATCGAAACCTGTGAAGGGAAGCTCAGATGTTCGAAGTGTCCGGTTTCATTTGGCCTGAAAGAAGGCGTCCTTTGAGGTGGTCGGGAATGATGGGGTGGGTGTTGACAGATTTGCATAGAGCCTCATCGCAACGTATCCACCGCTCACTCCGTGGACATTTTGTTGGAGTTCGAGGTAGATTGACTGGGGCTATCTGATGGCTGTTCATATCTGTCTTTTCGCGCTGTTTATTGCAAAACGAGCGGGAAAAACAAGCACACGTTGACAGCGAATGGTGCGCAACAGTATACTACTGAAAGATTGACAAATCGCCTTCTGTTACCTTCTCGTGCTGTCACTATCTGCCTGGTTTGCTGTACGGTGTGCGTGTCTTTTCTTTTGGGGTTCATTCTTCACTCGTTGAGTGGTGGGGTGGAAGAGTGTCAGCCGAGTCCCCCCGCGCAGGACTGCATGGTTGAGGGGGGAGGGGGGGGGCGAACTGAGAGGTGAGTGCCAGTTTGTGAGGTATCGGTGGGGTGATGGTGCGAACCGGTAAGCTTCATCATTCAGTCTGCTTCGGGTGCATTCAACGCCCGGATGGATCGGGAACCGGTGATAGTTGTTGGTAGCGGGTGTGAGAGGAGAGGCGGGGAACAAACGACGATGTGTTTGGGTGCCCGCGATAAGGCTTGGATGTGAATCCTCTCCGCATCTTTGTTGTCGCTTTGGATGATTCTCTTCGTCGTGCTTGCGCGTTGTTCGTTTTGTTTTTTTTTTATTTTTAGAGAAAGCGGGTCTGAGTTGACTTGCACAATGGATTCAGCGCCGATTGGCAAAGACGTAGCACGAGAAAACACAGGACATACTCTGTCTTTCGCAACTGAAATACTTATTCCGTAACCACCGGATAGTATATAACGAAACCGGGCACAGGAGCGTGCGCAAAAAAAAAAAAAAACGTGTGGTTTAACATTGCGAACCCGTGACATCGTATTCAGCTCCAGAAAAGAACGCAGAAAACGAATTTAATAGACATGCTAGACGAGGCAGACGCGGCAAGCGACTGCATGGAAACGCGGAGTATAGGAGAACATTTATAACGTGGCATGTTTCGCACATTTGCCCATTGAGTGCCGATTTAATCCTGACGTTACGTGAACTTGTACAGATGGGCGCCACGGTTTGTTCCGCAAAGACAGCCAATGCACGCAGAGAATAACAGCACTCGTTCTTCGCATTTTCGGAGGTGGCTCTATTCAGAGGTGGCTTACCCCCGTAATCTAGAACGCTCCTGCACTGAACGCTCCACCTTCACCTGAGAGAGCCGATGGGAGCGCCATCTCTTGGCAGGGCAAGTCACTACATATCAGTGATATTGTGCTGCTATTCTTGACTAGCGCAGCGTCATTTTCAGCCGAGCAGCGGCGCAGTGCTAAACGCTGTCAAGTGAAGGGTGAAAGTAGAGTCGAGGAGCGTTTGTGAATACGGGGGGTTAGGGGCCCTTTAAAGCGTTCTGTATACAGCCGTTGGAAAAACCAATCGTACTCGCTTAATCAAGCACGCGCTGATTAAGCGATTATGACAAAACTGCCCCCCTACCTCCCCCCCCCCCATCCACGCGATTCGATGAAAAAGAGAGCGCTCTTAATCCCCCCCCCCCGCTTCCCCCTACCCACTTCAAAAAGTAAAACTAAACGAAAAAAAAAACCCCGCCCGATCGAGGCGCCTTGGAGGTCTAGTTTTTATGGTGCGTGAACGCTGACCGCAAGGTCGTGGTATCGAATCCAGGCCGTGGTGGTCGCATTTTGATGGACACGAAAGGCCTCCCTCGAAAGAGGAGGAAAAAAATACCGTGTCCTTCTTTGTAAAGGCTGTTTCCCGTAAGACATCTGGGCGCTGCAATCTTGGGCAGTTAAACCGATGTTTTCTTTTTTCTTTTTTTTTGTATATCGCGACGCGAATTAATACGGCCATGAAACATAGCATGCACCAACCGAACCGTTTTCATGTATGCACATTCATCTATCGTAACACTGTTCGTTTAGTATTGAGCACTCGAAACACAAAGGCTAACATCCAATATTGACGCTATTGCTCAGTTAAGATGTTAAGTTTTTTCATGCTTTGTATATGCCTTGTGTATGCCTTTTTGTTCTTGCCTTGTATATGCTTTGCATATGCTTAGTTTATATGCCAACTTTTGTATTGTTTCTTTTCCCGTTCCATAATTACAATGTTGTTTCCCTCTGGTTGTTATAATTTGTACTTCCCATGCCCCTCCTGCTTGGGCCCTTACCTGGGCCTGCAGTATGTCTTAAATAAATAAAATAAAACATCCCAATGTGGCGGAACTCCTCCGTAGAATAGACGTTGTTTATGGGCTTTGAACAGCATCACTTCAGCTGTACAATGTGGGCGTTCTCGGCGTTACCGTAGTCTTCTCATTCCTGATATAGGAGCTCCGATGACTCGTATACATCGCTGCAGTGTTTTTCTCGGAATATGGGAAACGTCAACGCGGCTGTGCAGTGCGTATAGCTTAGTCGTGGTACGCAGGCTGCAGGCGTACAGTCATGTCGTATCCTGGTATGCAGGTGTGTGCGCAAACTTAATTCAATCGGCTTCACGCATCCGCTGCTTGATGATGCTGACGTCATCCACGCATCGTCTGCTAAACTTGCTATATATATATATATATATATATATATATATATATATATATATATATATATATATATATATATATATATATATATATATATATATATATATATATATATATATATATTCAAGCTGCATGGCTGTATTTTATATACGAAAACTGTCGCTGCCATTTTGTCTGGTTTATAGTTAACCCGATGTGTCGTCCGCACGAAACATTTTTTTTTTTCTTTTGCGTGCGAATGCTCTAATGTTTTTGCGTCGAGTGAGGTACGAGGTCATATTTCTAGTCTTACGAGCAACTGTATAGGTTTAGGCAGCCTTCGTATCAAGCTCGTGAAAAAAATCGTCAGCGTGTAGGTACAGATTTGTTCTTGCGGCGCCGCATTTCTATTTATTTTTATTTATCTGGAAAACACGATCCACTGTGACGTCTGCACGTGCTAGGATAAGAAATTGACTTCGTATTAGAAGTTTTATCGAGCCGGTCGTCTCCGAATTTTGTCGTCTGTCTCCGTACATCACAACGTGATCGTCTATAGCCAAACTTCGATGGGGTTCCGCAAAAGCAATAAAGTTAACACAAAGCTTTAATATGTCTCGGTGCATATGACGCATTGTAATCTGACGCGTTGATTAAGATAATGAAAATTTTGTATTCTTATGCGTCATTACCGCGATAAGATTATGAGACGTGGCGTTTAGCGGGCAACACCAAACATATTTCTAACCACCTGCGATATTTCTAGTGTGTCGCTCTATATGCAAAAGCGCGAGTGTTTTCTCCCTCTTTTTTCGTTTCTGATTTCACCCATATCGAAACGCGACTGCAGCTAGAAGCCGAACCCACGGCCTTATGCCATGGAACCCCAGGTGGTCTAAATTTCCAGAGCCCTCCACTACGGCGTCTCTCATAATCATATAGTGGTTTTGGGACGTTAAACCCCACATATCACTCAACCTTATGCCATGCAGCGCAGCGTCGTAGCGGCCAAGACTTCCGATACGTCCTCAATAGTGCGACCTTATACCCTATAACTTCGATTGTATTCTACGGAGACAATCAAACGGATACTAAGGTTGACCTCGGACAGATATGTAGATCCGGGTCTCTGATGCCCTTTTTGTTTTGTTCAAGTACGGCGACGTAAAATGGAGTGAGAATAAAATGGCCCGCAAGGGATCGGTAAATATGAAAGGAGGATAAATCTCTGGTAACGAAGTTGCGCTTCTACAATAGTCCCTAAAAGGCCACTCTCACAGCGAGAAAGGACTCGACATATTAGGAAGTAAGGGATGAGAAAGAAGAAGAATGATCGGCAGTGTGAAGCTTCGGCAAGTTTCCGTGGTGTCATAAATTTTGAACATTAATTTCCGTGCGTGCCACTGGTAAACTGGTAATGTTTCATCATGCGGGATAAAACACGTTGCAATTAAAAAAAATGGTCATAGGCGTCCGTATAGTGCCCTCCATTAGAGGGGGAAGGAGGGTTGATAAGTCTCACCGTAACACACTCCCCCTCCCCCTGCGTAAACAAGCCCTGTAATGGATGCAAATTAAAGAAAAAATGAAGCAATGACGTGATTCTCGCAACGGCCTATCATTGGTCCCCAGCTTTAATTTTTTTTTTCGAAAGGAGCTTTTAACTCTAGCCCTGCTGTGCCTTGTCTATGAAGCGAGCCGCGTACAGTCATAGCCTCCTAGATTTCCCTTGCCTGCCGAATGAGTGCGAAACGACCGTCATCTATGGTGGCGCTACCTACGTAGGGGTAAGGGTCTTTGTACTTGGCCTTCGAGATCGGCAGTTTTGGCGTTTGCTACTAATTTCAGGGGCTTCGCCTTGTATTGAAGAAGTTACTTGCTGAATGACAGCGTCACTTACGTAGAGTTAATTATAATTATGTTTATGCCTTTTTAAAACTGTTTACGCTATTTTGGTGCTTATGAGCCCCAAAATGTAAAAACTTATTTGAAGACACCCCTACTTAGGTGGCGCCACCACCATAGTTCCGACTACGGCCGCTTTCCAAGTGACCGCCGATAACCCGGCAGGCAAGGGAAATCTAGGAGGCTATGGTACAGTTCCCGCCGCCGTGGTGCCCCCGTCAAATTGAGCACGTCACGGATTGAAGAAAGAAAGTGACGTCTAGGGCGAAACGCTACGTACAATCACTTAGTCCGCTGCAAGGCATTAAAAGAGATAAGGATGCAAATATGAAAGGACACGCATGCTCAGTCACCACGTCAGATGGCGCGGCGATGCTTTTTTATCAGATTGCGGTCGTGGCTCTCGCTTCCCGACTTATTTTGCAGACGGGTGTACAGATCCACCTTGAAAACCACACCGAAAGTACAGCTAAAAAGACGAGACAGAAGTGCAGCACTTGCTCGTGTCTAGTATTGTTTCTTGTCCCTCTCCGTGCGCTGTAGTTTCATTGTGGTGCGGCCCCGACGCGGTGGTCTGAAGGCTGTGGTACTCAGCTGCTGACCCGCAGGTCGCGTGATCGAATTCCGACTGCAGCGGCTGCATTTTCGATGGAGGCGAAAATGCTGTAGGCCCGTGTGCTCAGATTTGGTGCACGTTTTTAAACAACCTCAGGTAGCCGAAATTTCCGGAGCTTTCCACACCGGGCGTCTCTCATAATCATATGGCGGTTTCGGTACGTTAAACCCCACTTATCAATCAATCAATCATCAATCAATCAATCAATCATTGTGGTACGTGATGGGGTACAAGAAGGGGCGCGTGTTTGTCGGGCGACGTTGCCAGCACTTGTAACACTCGCTCCAGGAGCCAACCGGCTAACGAACCAACCACCAACAGACAGTGTTTTGCATCGCAAACCGGACGGGTTGGCACGCCAAGATGCATTCCATGTTTAGGATCTTCGACCTCGTGAAGAGCCGCGTTGTTTCGAGAAAGCAGCAACAGCGCCGGCAGTGCCCGTGCGTCGGTTTTTGGAGTTCTCTTGCCTGCGGCGTTGAGGACGCGACGTTTGAGTTTTGAAGTGGAGGCGGTTTAAAAGCGCCGGGACTATATACGCGGCGAGGGCTTTTCTTCGTGCTGGCGCTTCCTCGCTTGCCTTTTGTGTTTCGACGCTTCTTGACCCCTCGCTGCTCGTTGCGTATAAACTAAACTGCTTCTTTCTCGAGGGCCCTCCCAAGGCGACTGTTTATATTCGGCCCACTGGAAACCCTCCTACGCTTTCTTATCCTCCCGAGAACCTCTCGCGGTTATTACTTATATACCGTCCTCTTCTCGGCTTCCTCCCGCTGCTTCTGCTGCGGCGTGGCGCGAATTTTCAGCCTAGCGCGTTCAGTCGACCCTCCCACCCTCCTTCTCCTCCTCTCGCACCCTGGAGTTGGAACCGAGCCAAGACTGTTCGAATCTATCAGGGACGACCGAGACGTGGTGGGGTATAAAGGGGGTTGAAGCCGCTGATTGACGTCACGCAGCCCTGAGCGTGACCTCATCGAGAGGTGGAAGTTATTGCACCAGGCGGGTGCTTGTGCGAGACGTTCTTTTATGGTGTCTTGTTTTTTTGCCGACGGAACGGGAGTTAGCACTCCTACGGTGCGTGATTCGCCGGTGTGGTATGTGAGTGCGGTGTTTTATATTTGGGTGCCAAAGGGCGCCACCTTGCTCTACGCTTTCCACGTCAGCTTTCAGTGCGTCGGTGTCGATTGCGTCTGTGGCTTTCGATTTAATAGAATGACGGATAAAGAAACCGTAATTTAAACTTCATTTTATTTTAACACCTTAATTAACCCGTTTGGAGTATTGCATAGCCGTTGGTTAGCACATTTTTTTTTTCTCGTGAAAGCACGTGTTATGGTGTGATACACGTTTCCACAATGCGCGGAAATTCTGTATTACCGATTACGGCGTTGGATGCCGGGTAGATGAAAGACGGATCCCAACATAAAACGTAACGATCGTTTATTAACGTCGAAGCAGCAGCAGGGCAAGCATGCCGATGCTGCACTGGAACGGTTAGAGAAAAAAAAATCGGAAAAGTGAGCCTGGCAGCTCGGGTCTTATAGCCAGCCACCTGTGGTGACGACAGCCTCCGGTGAAACTGCGGTGGCGCTGTCCCTTATCTTACGCGCGTAGCAGCATGCGTCCGAGTCACGCAGGCTGCGCCGGTTTGTGCGCAGTGTGTCGCCAGAACGGCAACAACGCAGCGGTCCAAGTTGTTGAAGTCTCAGACAGCGCGAGGAAGAAAACGAGACTTGAAATGTTGCGGTTCGTGTTCGAATACAGGTAACTTGCAGTTGATGACTGAGCGATGCGACGTGCGTGAACATGATAGTGTGACGTAAGGTGGGCTGCTTAGCGAAATGTTAAAGAAATTGCCACAGAGAGAGAGAGAGAGAGTGTGTGTGTGGCAGTACGTCAACGAAAAGCGGTGCATGACAAGCTAGATTCTGCCTTTGAGCGATTGTTCGGTCTGGCTTTTGGTTATGCTTTCTCGTGACGCTGACTGTCCTCATGCGCATGCGCAGTACGATGACCCGGTGCCCCACTACGGCGGCGGCGCTGGCGGCACGGCCCTGGAGGGACCCCTGGGGGGCTACGACCACCACGGCCGCATGCAACAGCTGGCGCACAGCCCGCACCCCATGAACGCTGCGGCCGCCATGTACACCAATCACGGAGCCGCCGGAGCCGCCAATCACGTGATGGGCGCCGTGCCGGACGTCCACAAGCGAGACAAGGACGCCATCTATGGGTGAGCGCTTCTGGTCTCTTTCGAAAGCGGGCTGGTCGATGCTAAGCACACATATGTGTACGAACTCCGCTGCTTGGACGGCAAGGTGCATAGTGAAGATTAGACATCAAGGACAGCCACCACGTCACCATAACCACCGCACCCACCACATCTGTGACTAGTGTCTTCTTTTCATCGGTGCCATCGTGTTTTTTTTTTTTCAAACTCTATTCAATTCTTCATTGAACACTGCATGCATTGGATGCAAACTTGCCTTCCAATGGCATTTTCATGCTTGGCATCATACATGTGGTGTTAATTACAGGACTGATCTGAACTATAAGGCCCTTCAGAGAATTAGTTGCTGGGCTAGTTGGTCCACGAATTGCGTTGCGTGAGTTAGGTATGCGATATGTACAAGAAGACACACAGTACAGGGCAAGCGCTAGCTCGTAACTACATGGTAAAAAAAAAAATCTGCGTACTTACAGTACTCACAGATTCAAACGCGACATCGAATTGTTAGCCTAACGACTGGTTACGGAATTGCTCGAGATAATCACTTTACGATGAATCTGGTCTCTAAAGACAACGTTGGCTCTGATCTAAACGGTCTAGTCGAAATTAAACCGATATGAGTCGAGCTGAAGATGGTGGGAAAAAGTATGTGCGTTACCTGTAACCCTAAATTGCCCCGCTTCTATTCTCAATAACTGTACGTACATTGTACAGCCGGCATGCGCAGGTGCACTGTCCACCGTAACCCCAAACAAGAAGTATTGATTACTACGTCATGTCTAGCAATTTATATTCTTGGGCGACACTACCGAACTATGACTGACACAATCACTTCCGTTATTTTTGACATTCTAAACGCTTTCGTAAGTTCTCTGGCCAGCGAATGAAGGCCCTTTTCTGTCAACTAAGCCTGGATTTGGTCGTATACATCTGTGAGATGTTAATTGGATGCGCTAATATGTGGATGCGCTTCTTGGATGCGCTAATATGTGTTTTTGCCACTACTTTTGGCAATATATTATCGGATTGCACTATGGCGGGGCAAGAGATGTGACATTAATCAGAATGTTTTTGTTAACGAATTTTGGAAATGTTCTTTGATGTGGGAGTGTCGTGACACAGAAATGAGTCACTAAATTGTGACAGAGCATCCAGCAATCAACTTTTGACACACTTATATACCATCAAGTTTTGACGTAGCATTAAGCCACATAGAGACAGACCAAGGTCTTTTCATTACCGATTTGTTCTGTAACAGCCGCTCATGCAAGGCGATTGCACGCTGCTCAATGATAGTGCATTTTACCAAGGATTTGGTCTACGTGGTCGCACACTTCCACATGTACACTTATCATCGACTCATTGCCTCTCTGACAGCGGCAAACTAGCTATATATATCTAAGGCGATACGGAAACACTAGCTGAGCTAAGTAGTTTGAGACGAATAAAATATTTCAAGTCCTACTGGCCCATGACACAGGTTTATGGTGGATAGGGGCTTGTTGGTCGTCTATAGCTAAATCTACTCAGCGCCAATCCTCCGACCCTGTCTTTCTCGCCGTGTGCGTGTTTCTGTGGTATGGCTTGATTATATGTTCGTTCGTATAATAATCTTGTGTCTAACGGAAACAAATCAGGTCATTAAAATTCCTCCTGTTTCGTCTTTTTTGTGGTCCGCGCACGCCAACAGACAGTTCTAATATTGTCCAGAGACATTTAAATAAGATTGCTTATGTGAGCTTACGTCATCAACCATCCTTGGTCAATTTTTGCCTTGGAATGTTGACATACTTAATAAACATCAGGGTTTGAGCCAGATACTTCACACCCAACAATACTAAGCGCAAGAACGTTGCTGTCTCTTGTCTAAAATTTTATTACGGTTAGTATACCATAATACGTAAAGACAGAGCAATGAAAGTATCTGCGTCTGCTGAGCATTTTGTAACAAGTGTGTAGACGTCCTTGTAGACTAGGCATACCAGTTTTTCTGAAGCGCTTATCTACAAACACAACCGACGCCTTTGAACATATTCATCGACTAGTCTTCCTCTGTGATATTCGTAGACTATGCAGGTACGAAGCCTGCAGTGGTCTTTATAGACTATCCAAGCCTGTTTTCCTGAAGTTTTTATGTATTAGAGCCACGCCCTCACACCTTTATTGATCGACTGGTCGGCCTCCGGGACATTGACAGACTATGCATGTATAGTCTATACAGGCACAAAGTCTAGACACATATTTAGGCCTATAGACTATCCAAGTCTGTTCTTCTAGTTTTTTTTTATCTACGAACACCACGCCCTTACACCTTTTGATCGTCTGTAGTCGGCCTCGGTGATATTGGCGGGCTGTATGGGCACAAAGGGGCCAATAAAAAAGGCAACATTGGCGAAGTGGTCTGCAAGACATCTAGCTGGAGACGTTTTATGGGCTTCCTAAATCTATTTCGATAAGGATCGGCTCGTGTCGAGGATCCGGCAAAAAGAACGCGTAGCATACGCAGAAGCGATGCCGGCAGCAACTACGGCAGCAGCAGCAGCGGCTAGAAAACGAGCGAGCAGCAGCAGCAGCGTGCAGCTGTTGGCTCACAGCAGGTGGGAAACGAAGGCAGGATCCAGCGCGATCGTTGTAAAAGGGAAAGGGCGGAGGGTGAGTGAGGGTAGGCGTACGAAAACCGCAGCGAGCGCGAGGCAGCTTCGCGGCGACTGCACCGAAACGGAAAAACATCATCGGCAAGAAAGCGGGAACACTATGCAAGCTGCGCTGGGTTAGGGGTACCGGAAAATTCAAAACGCGAAGAGCAGATAAATAAAGAAAGAAATTAATAAAAAGAAAATGAAATAAGAGAAAGCAGCTCGTCCCCCCCCCCCCCCTGTTCTCTACCCGTGCGAGCATGTGCCGTGGGCCAAGGGTTTGAGAATGAACGCATAATCACCCGCAACGCTTTGATGGGTCGATAAGCAGGTAAGTAGACTGACGTGCATTCTTATCAGGTGTTGCCTGAAGTGGCATAGGGGACGTAATTTGTTGTTTTTACCTGTAGTGTAATCGATAAAATCTGAATCGGGGGTGACGGAAGCGGGGGACCTGGAGCCACACACTCCAATAATATTTGTGGCTGCCGGCTGCTTTCTATTTGCCCCCCTCCCCCTTCGCAGATCAAGCGTAATCAAAACGGAACGCTTCCTAGCTATCCCGCCCCCTGAAACAACTCACAATTGTCTTGGGTGCCCCCCCCCCCTCACCAGTAAAAAAGCTGTAAAATATCTGCGCTCATTTACGGAGGCTGCATGTCACCATCGTGCTCAGTGAGCCGAACTGCTGCACCGATGTGTGTCGCCAGTTTCGTTATGGTATTGATTGGTGTTATATAAAAACAGAAGTTTTATCATGGCCTCCGAGATTGTGGGCGCAGCGGGACGCCGCGCGCCCCGCAATATCGGAGGTCATAGTTGTATATATAGAGTTTCTTGTAGATACGCCAGAGAGAACTCTGCCGCTAGTGTCTATGGGAGTTGCAACGCACAGCGCTTAAGCAAGCATGGGAAATTATGGGTAGTACACAAATTTGTCCAGTCTTCGTTACTTCGGCTCCGTTTGGCCTCGAGTGGCTTGAAGCTTCTTTTTCACGAGAGACAATCAGCGAAGGCTTCGCAGGGATGCTTCACCGCGTTAACCTTTTAGGCTCGGCCTTACAGATCGGGTCACAAAGTTCAGAACGGTTTGTCCTTTTATTCGAAACTACACCAAAACACAGCAATAAACAAAGCAACAGCGCGTTCCAAGATGCGGCAAGCACGAAGACTAGGTAAATGTGTGTATCATCATTACCATAAAGGTTGAACGATCGCAGCGCCAGAGTCCCTTCTAGTTAATTTTACAGGTCGCGAGTTCGAATCCCGGCTGCGGCGGCTGCATTTCCGATGGAGGCGGAAATGTTGTAGACCCGTGTGCTCAGATTTGGGTGCACGGTAAAGAACCCCAGGTGGTCGGAATTTCCGGAGCCCTCCACTACGGCGTCTCTCATAACCATATGGTGGTTTTGGGACGTTAAACCCCACATATCAATCAATCTAGTTAATTTTAGAAAACTATATGGTTTTATACGACGCTAATGCTAGACAGACGCACACTCTCATTTCGATGCTTATCGTCTGCGCGTTATTATAAATCTATCACGCCGATAACACGAACTTCTACGAACGCCACTCGTCTAGCGGGACTGGGATGCACGTGGTAGTGGTTAGAATGAAGAGGAATAAAGGCACCTAATTTCTGTCTGCCTTCAGGCGACACGGCGCAGTGCCTTATAGGGGTGGGGGAAGGAGGGATAAAAAGAATAGAAGGAAAATAGACGAAGAAGAAGACAGGCAAGCGACGGAAAAAGAAGGAGATATGAAAGCGGGGATCCGGTCGAAGCAGTCCAAGGGCGGGGCATCACAATGCGAGAGCTACATGGCGTCAGGAGACCGCGGAGGGCGAACCAGTCGGCGGGAGCTACGCTGACGGCGGAGATCGCGAGGGCACAACCGTCCAGCTCGAAATCCTGCGAGCGAATCACATACGTACGCTATGTTTGCATCGCAATGAACAGAGCTGTCAACCGGAAACGTTGTGCGATCGCGAACAGGTTGCTTAGCGCAGCCACGTACACTATAATTCGCGCATTGCACTCGCTGTATGGGCAGTTCGTGGAAAACACCCATTTTCTCGGCGTTGGGAGTAGACAGCGGGCATGCCTCGTACCGGCGTAAGCGGTCCCGGCCGATGTGCGCGTCATGTGGTTCCACACACGCAGTACACGATAAAAAAAAAACAAAAACAAAAAAAAAGTCCGCACGGAGACTTGTTTTAGCCGTAGCTTTCTTGTTTCCTTCATTTTTATTTCTTTTCTGGTGCATGTGTTCGTACGCCTGCTTTGCGAATGAACGTGGTATACGTGTACGAGATAGCACTGTGGAGCGACCACATGCGAAATGAATTTTGAGAGAGGGTCTCTGCTTAGACAGAGCGTAAAAGAGAGGAGGCCTGTGGACTGATCACACTGCTGATCGCCGCACTCGCTGTCACATGTACAGCCCCGTACATCCAACTGTTCTGCTTGTACGCTTAGTACGCTTCCTTGTAGCTTTAAAAAAATTTAAAAAATCCCGGTCTGCGCGTACACGTACCATCACTTTTGTGTGCGGCTCTTTGGTTTGTTCTCTGTGAGCTTTCGTGTTCGAATCGTAATTACAACAGCGATTTTCAAGAGGATTGTTTTCGTTATCGGCGCGAACGGGGAGGGAGGGAGGGAGGGAGGGAGGGAGAGGGTGCGTTTATTCTCCGATAGCAAAGAGGTGACGGCCATTCTGAGCACAAGGGAACACCCAGGACTAGCTTGCATTTGAAGTAGATTAGTAGTTCGTTTACATGTACTCGTCTGCAACATCGAACGCGCTCGCTTTTAAGGGAAAGTGGTCTTGGAAGCGGGAAGGTGCACGATGACGAAGCGTAAGAATGACGCTGTAAACCGCACCAACTGTAATCTTGTGACGTCACAGACTTCAAGTCGGTGTCCGCCGCGGTGGAGCACTGGTTGCGTTGCTCGGCTGCTGACCCAAAGGTCGTGGGTTCGAGTCCAGCCGTGGGAGTCGCATTTAGGTGGAGGCGAAATGGTAGGGGCTCGTCTACTGTGCGATGTCATAGGTGGTCATACTTTCGAGAGCTCTCCACTATGGCGTCTCTCATAATCATATCTTGGTTTTTGGGACTTGAAACCCCAGATATTATTATTGGACTTGAAGTCTGTGACGTCACAAGCATCAAGTTTGTGACGTATTAGTGCGGTGAAGTTGGTATTGTCAGTGTGACGTCAAACTGATAATGCGAACTTGGTCACGCTGAAAATTTTGAGTTTGACGAACACCCCTCGTCGAGCGGACCCGTGACCGCGCTGCGTTTGCTCCACAATGAATCGGTTGTCATATCCGGAAACTTTGCCCTATCGCGAACAGGTCGCTTAGCGCAACAGACAGATGGGCAGATGAGATCAAGAAGTTTGTTGGTATAAAATGGCAGCAGAAAGCACAGGACCGAGCTGACTGGCGGAACATGGGAAAGGCCTTTGTCCTGCAGTGGGACGTAGTCAGGATGATGATGATGATGAGGAGGAGAAGGAGAAGGAGGAGGAGGAGAAGGAGGCGGACGCTGTAATACGTGCGTTGCGGTGGTACATGCAGTTCATGGCAAACTAGGGGCTTAGCCAAAATTTGTTTTTCTGGGTGGGAGGGGGGCACCTTCTTGATTTCGAGGGTGAAACCTCTTCAAATATCAATTTTGTGTTCTCTATGTCGTGGTGAAGAAAAAACCGCATATATGAGGGGGGGGGGGGCACCGGCCCGATTGGTTACCCCCCTGGCTACACCCCTGAGGCAAATACCCCACACCCCGGCGTTCGTCAGAGGTGGTCGTCACAGGACAACATCTTACATACGGAAACATTCAAATAGCTGGGTTCGCAACCATCTAGCGCACCTAGAGAGGATGCATTCTGGCGCTGCCTATACGATGACTGTCTATCAGCCAGCGTGAAGATTTTTACCAGAAGTTTACGGACCGAACTACTATACGAAAGATGCATATTCTTGCGAACTGTGCGAAAGACACGGGGTGGCTCGCGATAAACGCGACTATAGAAGTTCTAGCCTCCCGCTCGTCTTGATACATTTACCACGACGTGCTTGAGCGCGTGAACTCGCGCAGTTTTCTATTTTGTGATCTATAGAATCTCTATATAGACTTTAGCTTGCACCGGTGCGGTACCCACATACTGTGAATATATGTCTTCTTTTTCTTTTTATTGCTTGTTCTTTTTCGTGATATATTAGAACTGTCGAGCAACGCGGCACTGCCTCGATAGGTCCTCCATGATGAAAAAATAATAAACTAAAATAAATTTTAAAAAGACGTCTTTTCTTTTTTTTTCGTTTCGCCCACGCTATAGATATTAAAAGCGTGTATACGTTCGCGTATTCGTATGCTGCATTCGTATTGTTCACATCGTGCCAGCTGCGGTTTAATCGATGAGCAGCTTACACGGTTTTTTCCACTCTCCGGTGCCAACCTCCCTCCACCTCCTCTCTTTCACATCTCCAGCTTCGCAACACTTCGTATACTCGTTCTGCACTCGCCTGCATACGCGCGCAACAACGGCGTTCAGCGCAATCGCTCACGCTGCTTTTGCAATGTCACGTCGCACGATCGCCTGCGCGAGCCTCGTCTTCTTTTTTTTTTCATTTCTTTATTACTTTCGTTTCCCTTTTTGCAAAATGCCCGTTTCTTTTTTCCCGTCGACAAAGTTTGGAAGAAGGGCACCTCCTTTGTGCCGAGCTGCCTGCAGTAGTGCTCTGCGGCGCGAAAAACTTATCGAGGACGTGGCCCGCGCTGAGACAATGCAGCGCCTTTTCCGCATTGTATATGGGCGTATACCGTTATAGAAATATATGCTTACACCGTTATACCGACACTTGCGCATGTGCAAAGCTCTCCGTGTGTGATTCATGGTTAGCATGCGGCGCCGGCAGTAGACGCGTTGCTGTCCTAAAGAGTGCGGTAGCATTCGCAAAAGCTGTAGCCACCGTCTGAAAAAGAAGAGAGAGGGAAGGGGGATGGATTTCTACACTTTCTCATTATTTGTGCCGTGTTAAGCGTATAAACTACTACTACTACTACTACTACTACTACTACTACTACTACTACTACTACTACTACTACTACTACTACTACTACTACTACTACTACTACTACTACTAATAATAATAATAATAATAATAATAATAATAATAATAATAATAATAATATAATAATAATAATAATAATAGGCCGGGACTGAACCCTTGACCTTCGAGTCAGTAGCCGAGCAACTTAGCCACTGATCCAACGAAGGAAACAAGCCTATAGTCCAATCTTAGTTTTGTAGACTATCTTACACCTCCAGGTTTGGGTGCCGTCCTTGTGAGCCTTATCGTGCACGTGTCTCGTTTGGGACTACAAAAGAGCTGTTCAAAGCTTTCTTGGCCGTTTAGAGGAATGCTTGTGTAGGGGCGAATCACATTAGGGGATCGCCATTTTGACGTCTCCTGTCGTCGTGCTGTGTCCTGTAGTCACGGCCCACCGTGAAGACGGGTTGGCTATTCATCACCGGTCCACTGAAAACGAAGAGCGCAACAGTTAGCCCAACAAATAAATAGTCGACGACGTTACTGGAGCTGAAACAGCATTCCCTACATGTTGTATAGGGAACTGAAACCACACGTGTAGAGAAAAAGGAGCACAAGCAACAGCGCACATGCTTCGCCCCTCCGACAAACACTGCTCGCTGTGGTTGTCGACGAGGTCGGCACGGACGTCTCCAAATCGCGTATACGTTGTGACCACGAGTGACGATTGCGCAAACACGCCGTTATTCCTTTTGCGACAGCGCTGTAGCCGTAAGGTGCGCCCAAACACGGTGCCACGCATCTTCAGTAGCAACACATTCAAATGACGCGCGCTTGGTGGTCACGGATTGTGCGCAATTCGGACGCTTGTCAATTGGCGCCAAGTGCGCCACCTTGCGAGGCGTTGACGCGTCGGTAGGCACGCTCCATCTTCTCAGCCAGCCACATTCGCGAACCACTTCGGGAGAGAATCTGTCTCTTCGGATCTATCTATCTATCTATCTATCTATCTATCTATCTAGCTATCTATCTATCTATCTATCTATCTATCTATCTATCTATCTATCTATCTATCTATCTATCTATCTATCTATCTATCTATCTATCTATCTATCTATCTATCTATCTATCTGTCTGTCTGTCTGTCTGTCTGTCTGTCTGTCTGTCTGTCTGTCTGTCTGTCTGTCTGTCTGTCTGTCTGTCTGTCTGTCTGTCTGTCTGTGTGTCTGTCTGTCTGTCTGTCTGTGTGTGTGTCTGTCTGTCTGTCTGTCTGTCTGTCTGTCTGTCTGTCTGTCTGTCTGTCTCACTTCGGGTCCGCCCGTTTGTCCGTCGAGTGGACACTCCAAGTACCGCCATCTAGCGGACATTCCAAAGACCAAAACGAGAGCTGGCTACTATATACATACTGGAGACGCACAACCCGCGCCTTAAAGAGCTTCGCCCCTAAAAATATTTGACGATTTAGAGCACTATGTGCTCTCCCTAATGACGCGACGCGCACACATTGTGAACGATTTAGTGCACTCCGTACTCTACAAGAGTGGGCCTCAATGCCGTCCGTGTTAGATAATGAGTCTTCCAACTCTGTTTAGAATATTGTTGGATGATTTAGAGTAGTACGTATACTTTACTAGGAACGCCAAGTCAGTCCATAGCAACCATCATGAGAGCGCAACTGAATACGGCACACAAGAAGAAACAGTCTGCTTCTTATGTGTGTCGCGTTTAGTTGCGCCCTCACAATGGTTTATATGTCAAAAATTCGACTCGCCCAACAGTCATTGGGTTTAGAAAAAAATGTTTGACGAATTAGAGTATGATGTATTCTATTATGGGACAGCATTAAACTGACTCCCGAGTGTCTGCACCGTTGGTGTGGTTAGAAAATAAAAGCGGGTACCCAAATGGAGCACCAGGTACTCTTCTATGGGAGAGCTGAGGGCCGTCCCGTGTGCCTCACACTTGACGAAGCCGTATCGCCACAATAAGGTCCCCCAAACAGCCGGATGACATGTGTGTTTAGAATAAATGTAGTTAACCATTTAGAGCACTAGGTGCTCTGCTATGGGAGTGCTGTGTGCCGTCCCCGCTGAAACCAAGAACTGTGTTTAGAAGAAAAAAAAAAGTGCTTAACGATTTCGAGTACTTCGTACTCAACTATGGGAGAGCACTGAGCCGTCCCGCTAAAAGTACTGGTGCTGCATCCGCATCAAGAGAAGTTTATTGACTTCCAACCAAGGATAAAGTACATGACAAAAACATCGAGCTTCACGACTACAAAGGGTGCATGTACAATCAGGAAAGCACCACTACCGAGGTACAATGTATGTAGGGGAATGTACCCCTCTATTTACTGTACAGAGCGTGGTGCTCCAGAAGGCTTAATCATGCGCGGCGGTAGGTCTTCTCAACACGCGGTGGGAACAAGTAGCGACTTAGCGCTGTACAACTCTAGGTATTATTTCTTTTTTTTTGTCGCCTGAAACAATGCTGCTTTCGTACACAGTAAGTGCATGCCCGGAGGTATAAAAGAGGCCATGAGGCTGGGGGGGGGGGGGGGGGGGTACAAGGGAGTGGGGGGGGGGGGCTCTTGTCTCCTTTCAAATAAGGCATCAGCAACAATCTGCGCGTAAAAAATAAAAAAAAAACTGACTGAAGGCGCCAATCAATGAAGAAGGCGCTGTACAAAATTTAACTCAAGTGTCGACCAGCTGCATCCGCAATTCAACTTCACGGAACGTAAGGAGTCACAATCTTGATGCGATTCAGATAGTTGGAGTCTCCGTATAGACGCACGCTGTTATCGCCGGTGTTCAATCGGAAACTTGAACGGGCTGGTGAATTCCATCGGAGAGTCTGACGTCATTGCTTAGCTCAGAGACATAATTTGGGTGGGATAGATGAACCTTTAATTTCAAATATGCGTGGTATCTACATTAGCGCAGAACAAGTACTAATTGATCGAAATTAATGAAACAACTCGCACAGCTGCCTTGCGCGGATGGCTAACAAGCGCGCCAAAAATTCCCAAAAAGTTACTAGCGACAACTCTGGCGCTGCGATCGTTCAGCCACCATGGGAATGATGGGTAGTACATGCATTTGCCTGGTATTCGTGTTTGAAGGTCCACGGACTTGCGGCTTTGTTCATTTGTGTGTTTTTGTTTCGAATGAAAGAACGCACCCCTTGTGAACTTAGTAGACCTATTTGAATTGGTGGGCCTAAAAAAAATGGCAGCATATCCACGGAGTGAATGACGGAGAGTGGGGCGAAACATTCGTCCGCCCATTCGTTCTTGCTTCCGTCCGTCCATGCGTGCGCCTATGTGGCCGCCCGTGCGTCCATCCACCCGCCCGTGCGTGCGTCTGTTCGTGCGTCCGCACGTTCATCTGTGCGTCCGTACCAGCTTTCGTCCATGCATCCGCTCCTGCGTCCGTCCATGCGTCCATCCATCCGTGCAGTCATCCGTGCGTCCGTCCATGCATCTGTCTGTGTGTCCGTTCGTCCATCTATTCAACACTCCAAGTACCACCATCTCGCATCTTTTCATCATATATTCTTCATATAGAAGCGCAGCCATCCAGCGGACATTCCAAGGACTAAACGACAGGTGGCACACGCACGCTTTCTTACGGCATGCGCTTCGTATCTACTTCCTACCTTTAACCACCTCGAGTTCATAGTATATACTAGTTCACTGTATTCATGGCACTGCAGCTCAACGCTCGCTAAACCTTTCTAAAACTAAGGAGGTTACACCCGGCGAGTATAACGTAGCAACCCTTTCTTGTCAGATACTGCTCAATGTACATGCCAATGGCTGCTAATGGGGATCGCAGCGTGCGCGTTAACTAAAAGTCGAATGCTCCTGTCTCTCATTCCCCCTTAGCAGCCATTGGCATGTACGTTGAGCACCATCTTTTATTATCCAACCACGCACAGAAGAAATCTCTCACCGGCACCACCTTGGAGGTCAAAATGTTATACTTGTTACACACTACAACGGCTACGAGGGACGAACGGGTGCCGCTATAAGGAGCTTCGCCCCTAAAAGGTCAAGGTGGTGCAGCGCGTAACTGTTCAAGCTGAACTTTGTCTTGCGCCAAAAGCGGATCCCGGCCGCGGTGTCCTTGTCTTTTTGTCGTCGTTCTGTTCTCGTGCTATGACTATCGTCTTGTCATACCAACTAGCCCAAACTGCCGCACTTCTAAGTCGCATGGAGCCGATGGGATGGACGGTGAGACAAATCCTTGTATAATACAAATCATTCCCATGCTGGATGAAGTGCCGTGCGTTGCAGCCCCCATAGGCACTATAGCGTCAGAGTTTTCTCTAGCGAATATCGGGATCGAAACCCCGGTGGCTGCATTTTCGATGGAGGCGAAAATGCTGTAGGCTCGTATTCTCGATTTGGGTGCACGTTAAGGAAGCCCAGATGGTCCCATAATAATATGGCAGTTTCGGAACGTTAAACCCATGCACATATCAGTCAATGAAGTCTCTCTAGTGAATATATATGAAACTATATGGCTCCAACACGGCGGCTTAGATGTCGTCAAGGCAGTATAATCGCGTGGTTATTAACCCGCTTCACTGGGATGGCGACGCCGCTAGAACGTTTTTGGGCCTCTGTACGCGAACAACAGAAGCACTTACATGCGATGTACCAATAACACTAACGTGGCATAGAAATGTTCGCGTTCCATCATGTTCATGCTTCAACATGGCTGTTTCGCTGACGTCAGAGCAAGCCACCTATTGTTGTACATCAGGGGTCTCAAACTCACCTCAGCTAGCGGGGGGGGGGGGGGCGGTCACGAAGTTTGGTCCGGCAAGGGCCGGGATAGGGAAGGTAGAAGGAGGGGAAGGGGTGTGCAAAATATCAGGTAACGTCGCCATTTTTTTAGTTTGTGTAGTTATTCATTGAAAAAGAAAACTTACAAGCTCGAAGGCATTGAGTAAGGAGGGTTAGTGTGAAAATCAGAAGTAAACTCATCAAGAACAATCCTACAGTGCACGTTAATAATAACGACAAAGTAGTTCGTAAAAAA
Organism: Rhipicephalus annulatus; assembly: GCA_013436015.1. NCBI lineage: Eukaryota > Metazoa > Arthropoda > Arachnida > Ixodida > Ixodidae > Rhipicephalus > Rhipicephalus annulatus. Next base: position 25,490 of record WOVY01005460.1, read on the forward strand.
ATTAACAATGCATTCAATCATCATAACTGAACAGTTCACAAAGAGCATATTACACCAAGTTAATCAAAAGAATGCACAACACTTCGCGCCATATAGAAGAGCTCGAAATTTAAACGATAAAAAAGAAAGAAAAAGAAAAATTACAATGATATATCGAAAAAAGGTATTTCAAGTTTGTATCGAAAATCGTTAGGGTTGCTACCAGAAGCGGTATCTTTGGGAATGTCATTGCACATGCGGATGGGATGCGGTCGTACTGATGTGTTGAAGACGTGTGTATTACCAAAGCTGCGGGTGATGCTGAGATGATCATGTGATTGATTGATATGTGGCGTTTAACATCCCAAAACCACCATATCATTATGATAGACGCCGGAGATGATTATGTAACCTGCGTGATGCGAAGAGGGGTTAAAGTTGTAACGATGAGGTTTTGTTACCGTAGACGTACTTATTAAACAGACCTAACAAGGGACACTTGACGACGAACATGTAATGGTTGTAGTGAATGATTGCTTTTAAGCTGAGTCCTACTGGAATGATTGTAGTAGATGCTGGAGATCTAACGGGTGGCTATGCTATGAATTGCTGCAATCATAATGTTTGATAATGAGCGGACGAGAACCAAGCAGACGAGAAGTATTCAAGTCATGGGCGGATGAAAGTTAGGCCGGACAGTTTGCGAACTTTAAAGATACATAGACGAAAGTTTCGGCGCAAATAGCCTAGTGTTCGGGAGGCTTTTGCAGAAACAGCAGTGATGTGTTCAATCCAGGAAAGTGCTTGTTTAATGTGGACGCGCAGATATTTTTAAGAAGTTACTTTGTATGTGGTAAGTAAAGTTAGATATTACTTGTTTGTGTCCAAACGAAACAATTTTACATTCACTAATATTTAGGGTCATGAACCGAGTGTTACGCCAGTTAGAGGTAATACGAAGGTCATTTTGAAGGACGAAGTGGTCGCTATAGGACAGTTTATAGGTCTGTACACTACGCAGCCATCTGCGATGGTTCTGATACTTTATGATATGTTAGATGGGAGGCCACGTTAGGCCCTACCAGAGTCCTCTGTGATAGCACTAACCAGCCACGCTGTTTCTTAAGCTTTACACGGCGAGTGTGAGCTTCTCCCCCCCCCCCCCTCCTTTTTTTTTTGTTGTGGGCCAGGCCGTTAGCGGAAACTCGGACCGCACATCATAATATCGTAAGGGGTTTATGCAACGTTTTTCTTTATCTAACTTCTAGCGTATGCGAATTGCGGGGACCTGGTCCTAACGAATGCGAGATGTACACGTGTTTTTGTGCAACAGGGCATCCGTGCCGTATGTACCGAGGCGGCGATGAACACCTGTATAATTGCTGTTTCCGGTAGAGGAGCGGCTGTGCCTTTTTTTCTCACCTAGATTTCCCGCTTCCACGTGCAGATGGCTTGTATGGCAGTGCTGCCTCGTTGTTTGGTGTACACACGGTCTTCTTCTTTTTCTTTTTTTCATGGCCCTCTTTGCACGTGGCATCTATCGTCGAATTCGTATGTTCAGTGCGACACATCGCATTCGTTGTCTGTCGTAGCATTGTTAAAATGTAGTCGAATAAGTTATGCTCTTTCTTTTTTTTTTCTTGGACTAGAGGTGAACGATTGTGAGCGATATTTGTACCCGAATGAGATTCGTTGTCCGAAATTTGAAACGTATTTACACTCATACTCACTAACTGACTTTAACACTTACTCACTCACACTTACACTCAATCATTCACTCACATTCCCACTCACTCACTTAACTCACTGATACACACGCTCGTGGATTTATGGACTCACTTTTGCTGACACTCACTTAACACTAATAATCAATCACTGACAGTCACACACCCACACTCACTCACTTTCACACTCACTCACTCTCACACTCACTCACTCTCTCTCTCTCTATCTCCTTTATTAGTAAAACTATTACGGTAAAATAAAGACGAATATTCAGGGTATCGTTTACCAGTCTAAACCCTCTCACAGCTTCAATTTAGTCTCTTAAACTTTATGCATGCAAAGCTAATGATGGTTGTGATGCTAAGAAAACTAAGACAGTTTCAAGATTGCAAACGTTGTGCCCCCCAAAAACGCCCGGTCACCTCATTAACCAGCTCGTAACGTCAAAACTGAACGGACGTTTTCACGTTTGTTCAAGAATAAGGAAACTCTCTTATTAGTTTTTCAGATAAAAAGAACGTGCGTAATGTTCAAGGCAATTGCTGGTAGTTTTTATGTAGCTGAAAAGAACATTTATTCAAATATATTTTGCCAAATGATGGACGGAAAATGTAGAAAATCAGCGGGCTACTTTCTAACGCTCTTCCTGCACAACTATGCTATTCAGGCACATAGGTGGACGAAACCGGAAGACATCAAGGGTCTGTGTTTGTAAAACGGCGAAATGAAACTATAAGAGTGATTACGACACTCGCCTCTCCGTGGATTGCAGAGCCTTTTGACTCGGTGCAAAGTTCCCTTTCAGCTGAGATTTCCACGCTATTCAGCATTTTTTTTTTCTCTTTAACTTGTCGCCGCCGACAGCACCGCTTTACGTTGATTGGTGCTGACTCGCTGTTCTAGTCATAGCTCTCGTACTGATAGCTTCGTGATAACAAAAATAGTAAGAACATAAAAAAGAAGCCAGAGCTAAATGAGAGGCAGCGTAGGGCGGCGATTCTCATTGTCACGTCGTGCTCGTCGCTTTCGCGCTGAACCACTTGGGCACTTTATCGCGTGCAGCCATTGATTTCTCTTTCTATACGCAGCCTTGTTTTGCTTTTGTTTGTCGGCGCCGTTACCGGGTGGAAGGGGGGCTAAGGTGGTCGAGGTGGTGTGTCGGATAACGGACTGGCCGTCTTTGGTAAATTAATAATTGTTCAGGTTTAACGTCCCAAAAGCACGAGACGACTATGAGCGACGTCGTAGTGGAGGACTATAAAAAATTTCGACCACCCGGGGTTCTCTAAATCTTAGCACACGGCCTTCCAGCGTATTGGGGTTCGATCTCGCGACCTGCGGGTCAGCAGCCGAGCGCTTTAGCCACTATAGACCACAGCGACGGTATAGTCTTTGTTAAGTGGGCATTTCGAATGTGTCCATACGTCAGTACAAAATATGGCTGTAATGGTAAATAAAATGTGCACTGCTTGTGCCAGTGGTTATTGGCGTAGCCAGAGGGTGGCGCACCGAGGCTGTGTGCCCTCCCCCGCTAAACGTTTTTTCGCCGTGGCGCCAGAGCAAAAGATGACCACTTTGAGGGGTGCTTCCCGCCAAATCAAAGAGAGTTCCCCCTCCCTCCCCCGTAAAAACATTGTATACGCCCTCGCACCACTGTCTACGCCCCTGCCATGCAGTGGTGCTAACCAGCTGCGGAGCTATGGTTAGGACCCTTGAAGAAGAAGCTAACCTTTCAGGCAGTGGTGCAGCCAGGGGTGTCACACCGGGTCCCCAATTCCGGAATTTCTTTCTCCCATGGAATACCGAGCGTAAAACGACAACAGACCTCACTTAATCTGCGCAGGCTACATGTCGGTTCAAGGAATCCATGTCTACAGGCTGCACGTATACGGTATCGTAAGGGCGTACGTGAACTTTGGGGCTTGCAGAGTGTGTTCTACGCGATGTGTGACATCGTGCATGTCGCGTTCTCAGCAAACGATGATTATAATAGTTGTCAAAATAGTTATACAACGTCCACACCTATAGTTACGTACGTGCTGCCCCCCACCCCAGGGCTTGACGCATAGTACCCCGAAAGACGTCTCCGAGACGACATGTATGCGTGCAAGATTAACAATAGCGCTATACGGTCGGTCTGTTTGAGCTGTCCTCTCTGACCTCCTTTACCAAAGTTTGGCGTATTACGGCTGGCTGGTGATTGTGACGGCTCGGCTGTACTTTTTGTTCGACGTGTCGCCAGCTCCCTCTCTCTCACCCTTCCCGTGATGCATCGACGTGCGCGTTAGCATACCTCCCTCTCTCTCTCTCTCTCTTCTCATTCTCTCTTTCTTCTTTTTTCTAAACCTTTGCCGTCCCAGGCCTCCGCGTGCTCACGTACGTTTTATCGATTTCAATTAGTTGACGCGATGCCATTAGGTCCTGCGCGGCGATACTAATTGGAGCCGCTGCAGTCCAGCGTGCAGCGTGTGTTGTGTCACGTGGTGCGAGCTCTTGTTGTGTGTATACGCAACGCTCGGGTATCGTCGTCCATCTTTCCCCGTATTGTGAACACAAGGCGCGATTTCCACGTGGACGAGCAGCACTGGTCGTTCGATTTTATTCGCCGTCTAATTACGCCGAGTGTTATTCTCCAGGATTGCTCCAGCGTTGTGAATATCTGTGTCTCATCGGCAAGTTTTAATTACTCTGGGTCACTAAGCACACTTATTAAAGAACACGTGTACTCACGATACAACTTTTCCTAGTTTTTTTTTTACTTGGCCTGTAATTTTAACCATGGTTCGTACACCCCCCCCCCCTTTTTTTTTTGACATCTGTATTGTACGAAAGGCAAGATGTGTTATTATCTGCTTATTGGAATAACTGGCTGCAGTGGTGGTCTATGTCTGTCCACTTGTCCATAGCTATTTAAACTGAAGATCAAGGCAATTCTGTGAGGTGGTATAGTCGGACGGTGCGCTTAATCCCGCGTGCTGCGGGTGTATAGACGTCGTGTAGACGATCAGTAGAGCAGAAATAGAGAAAGGTCGAGGAACTGCGCACGTGCGCGCACATCGCGTTCACAAGAGCCGTCCGTTTCCGTTACCCAAATGTAGCAGGAATACGGGTAACTTCGTTTTCCCGACGCTGAAAATATTGTTGGAGTCGTGTATTTCAGTTTTGAAGCATGGAGCGTAATGTCTGCGCTTCGCGCGGTGACTCGGCAGGTGTGTGCAGTGGTCGTCTTTTGCAACGGGCAGTTTATACGTGTCCAGGAAATAAATGCACGAACGGTCACTTTATTCGCACAATTTTGACAAAGCGGTGCTCTAAATCAATGTGGTCTTGCAGCAACAGGGCTGAGGGGCATCAACCTATATCCGCCTTGAGCGCTTAATAAATAAATAAATCAGTAAATAAATAAATAAATAAATAAATAAATAAATAAATAAATAAATAAACACCATGATGGGCGCGACCACATAATAGTATAGAGTGCTATAGTGTCATATTTGGCATGTGTACGTAACTCTTGAACTTGCGCGCTCAAACATTTTTCTCTTGGCTCCGCCTAATTGCAAAAGTGATAGAGTACGCACTCTGCTAAGACTTCCGGTGGATCTTAGCAGAAGTGGCCAAATGATCGGTATTAGCGTTGCTAGTTGGTTGTTTATATTTTAAGAAAGTCACACGTGGTCAAACCAATAAACAAGAAGAAGGACAGAGGAAAGAACTGTGCGGTGGACTATCCAGGAAGTCCTGAAGCCCAGACACTTATTGCGTGCTTTGGCTGCTGATTAGCCTATTGCGCTACATGTTAAGCCGCAGTGCGGAAATCAAACGAGTGACGAGTACAAGTGAGTTCGAATGAGGGATAAAAGTCTGACAGAAGGCGCGTTCCACATTCACAGTATACAGCGTTGCCACAGTCCTCCACCAGTGTTCCTATAATGCACCCTCGTCCGCACCCGGTCGTTATGGAACACTGTTCGCTAATAGTGAACGTGAGTTCGCCGCATTATGTAACACTGGAGAGGAAGGCTTTGTAGCACGCGTCCATATATGCATGCATGAGTGCTCCGCCGACATTGCGCCTTCCGCGGCTATCACATACTGACGTGATAGTGAAAGCAAGGTACCGTATATATATATATATATATATATATATATATATATATATATATATATATATATATATATATATATATATATATATATATAACCTGCTCACGGCTGGTTATTTTCTCACCCACTTTTCTTTCTTCTTGTTTACATTTCATTTGTTCTAATAACTTCCCCTATACATTCCTTGGCATTATTGTCTGTTAGATCTTATTAATATTGTGCAAAACACGGAAAAACGAACCCTTTAGTATGTACTTATATATATATATATATATATATATATATATATATATATATATATATATATATATATATATATGTGAAAATCCATCTAGCGTTGAGTCTTCTGAAATTCATCTAAAACTCAGATAATACTGCCCTATACTGGAAATATACCACTATACCATACTAAAACAACGCGTTAAAATGTACTTATCGTCGACCAGACGAACATTAGTGGTGAAGATGTCGTGCCATATATATATATATATATATATATATATATATATATATATGGCACGACATCTTCACCACTAATGTTTAGTCTGGTCGACGATAAGTACATTTTAACGCGTTTGTTTTAGTATGGTATAGTGGTATATTTCCAGTATAGGGCAGGTATTATCTGAGTTTTAGATGAATTTCAGAAGACTCAACGCTAGATGGATTTTCATGGCGTTGCGTGGTTTAGTGATGACTTTCAGCACTTGCCAGCCGCAGGGCAGACTAGTAGCCGTTCCACAAGGCATCTGTAAACGACACTATATAGCCCGCTAAATAAATCAACTCGCATGTTGCTGTTCCGAAGCAGGAGGGGTGTAACAGTGTCTATTTCTTTTCTGCCATGCAGTATCACGTTTTTTTTAATGCTGGCTTACGCCATGCATGTGAATGGATAGCAATTTTCGTTCACTTCACAAACATTCTTCCGCCTCGGCAGATAATACGATCATTGTTATTATATATTATTATTATTATTATTATTATTATTATTATTATTATTATTCCGGCAGACAAGAGGACAGAGACGTTGTTGTTGTGGACATTGGCTGAAAACGCCACCATTGCGAAATTTGGCGATACGACTGAATTTGATTGTAAAGAATAGGAACCAAGAGCTGTTTACAAGGGCAACATTAGATGAGTGGAGCAGAAAAGAAAATGACTATTCGATGCACGCGTGCGAAAAACCGCAATCTATAGCTTACAAAACACCACGGTCGAGGATGCCGGTGTCCCATATGTGAAATCTTTCTCGCATTTTTTCTTGTTTTCTGTTGGTTTCCACTGCAACTTACATAGCGTTGTGTTCGTGATTTCAGTAAGGAATATATATATATATATATATAATATAATATATATATATATATATATATATATATATATATATATATATATATATGCGTGGTCCCCGCAGCTTTGCTGACAAAGATAACGTAATTGGTCGAGCGCGGCTCTTTCGAAATTGCCGTGCCTTTTTCCTGTGCATAGTTTTCAACATTGCTCGTTTGCGGGAAGCGCTGGCATTCTTTGTTGTTTTTTTTGCTTACGCAGGCAGTGTTTTTTTTTTTCTATTTCGAACTCTTTCACCCCTGTCATCACACATGTTCGGCCATTTGTTTTACAGACTTGCCGTCGCGTAGCGCTATGTGTACGAGGCATTGCTATAGACCCTGCTTTTAGTCGTCGCCATTTTCAAAGGCTGCGCTGGTTCTTATCAGGCGAACCGACGGAAACTCGCGAATTTCGATAGTGCCGCTATAGGGTTGCAGCTCGGGCGAGTTTGTTCATGTTTATAAGAGGAAAAAAAAACAGCCCATAATTCAGACAGACAAAAGATGAAAAAAGAGCACGACAGGAGCGCCGACTTACAGCTTTTTTTTTTGCGTGTGGGCACATATTTACCTGGGCAGTCCAGAAATAGAAAGAAATGACATGATATACTGGCCCTATCTCCCGCCGATGTGCGTCGATAGTATCGTAGTACGTGGGTAAAAAAAAATTATGGCGACGGTGCAATTATGGCCAAGCGTGCAGTGTGCTCCGCTTTTAGCCACTGCGAAACCGTTGCTCTTCACTGCTTTACTCGCCAGTGGTCCACTAACGCACTATCACTTTGCAGGTGTGTTACGAGTAGTGGTGTTTCAAATAGATTATTTTACCATATGGTATAGATGATCGCTTGTGTTTCAGGCTTTAGATAAGGAGCTTGAGCGCCCTGGCGAATTTCGTCGGGGGATCTGACACCGCTGCTATAGGCCAAACATGGAAAGGGTTATAGAAAGACAAACAATACGATGTAAGTTATGATGGGATGGCTTCTACGAGCAGCTTGTGAGGGTAGGTGGTGGTGACTACTTCGGCGCGGGATTCTGGGATCGTGGGCTTCTATATAGTCGATCCCCCGGTGTCCAATATGGCAATATATGATCTCTTGTGGAGGTGACTTGTCGTTTTCACGTCGCCGCATGTCATTGTTTCTCCTAGCACGTGGATTAAGGTCCAATGTCCGACATGGCGGAAGGAAACAGTTGCTAGGGAACATGACGTAATGCAAAAGAGAGAAGGAAAAGTACGAAGCCAGGCACGCAAATGCAAAGCTCCGTTCGACCCCCCCTCCCTCAGTTTCTCGGGGCAAGTCCTACAGAATATTCTGACAGAATAAATCATTTCTTGCCATAGTTTACCACTGTCTCCTTGGCGTCGCGGCTTCACGTTAACAACGGTACTTACTGACACTACGAGCACTGGTTACTTTCGTCTATTGTCGATTAGTGTCGTCTAAGTAATGGATGTACCTTAGATTGTTGGTGGTTGTATAGTGCTGGTTGATATTTAAATAGAGCTAAAATTTTGATAACGGCGGCTAGAGTTCTGCTAAATGATCGAAGACGGCTGCTAAGGCAGAATTCTTGTGAAAGATAGAAGCCTGAAGTGAAATAAAAAAAATTCAGGGAACACGGGGTGACGCTGCAGGAAACACGTGTCGCAGAAGCCTTCAGCTACAGAGCAGAAGGTATAGAGCGCAATGTGCAGAATAGAAAAGTGTATTGTCAGAAGGCGTGTTGAGTTGAAGGTGTGCAGAGCAGAAGGTGGGAGTAGAATTTGCAGAATATAAGACGCAGAGGACAACGTGCACAGTGGAAGGTGCCGAGTAGAAGGTGTAGCTGTAGCCTTCAGCGACACTCAATGTTCAGTGGCCTTTTTGGAACATCCCCCGAAGATGCCTATTGGCTGTTATAGCCCGAATAACGTGAACAGTCGATATCGTTCCAACGGGCCAGCTGACCAACCATGTCCATCTCCGTACGTTCCAGCTAGCTGTAGAGGAAAAAAAAAACACAGCAGGAGCCACTTGTAAAGCAAGGACGTTGTACAGCGGCAGTCCTGGAACACTCCTTCCTCGAGCCGCTTGAATATGCGCCGCGGCTCCTCGTGCTCCTTTGAGCTCCGCCGCGAGACGGGGAGAGAAAGAAATAACAGAGACGAGGCACGCTGGCGGCATCGTTGCTGCGGCAGTCGTTATTGCGCTGACGAGCTGCTGCCGCCGAATGCATTCATGCATTCATGCAGGAGCCACCGCTGTACACGGCTTGTTTTGGTGTGTACCGTCGTCTTGGCACGGTGTAAGACACACAAGCAGACACGCGGTGCACTCGCTGGGGACAGGTGTTCTCGCGAGGAGCTCGCGGATGCAATAAGAACAGGAGCAGGAGAGAATGAAGGGCGCAGTGCTTTCACCTGCACGTGTCACGACGACTCCTCGAATGACCTCTGTTAGGCACCGCGCCGTGCTCCTGACCGGGCTGCAGAAATTGGGTGATTTTTTTCCCCCTCTTCTAAGCACTGCCACCACCACCACCACCACCACCACCACCACCTCTGTTGAATGTCGTACGTGGATCTAGACGAGAAACAAGTCCAAGAAAACGTGAAGGCTCGAAATAATAATGTCCGGGCTTTTACGTCCCAAAAACCGCGATGTTGTCATGAGAAACGCCGTGGTGGAGAGTTCCGCAAAATTCGACCATCTGGTTTTATGTATGCGTGCACTAACATTACGCAGTAAGTGGGCCTCCGGCATTTTACCTCCACTGCAAGGTGACTGTCGCCGTGGCTGGAATTGGGCCCTAGACCTATCGGGTCAGCAGCAGCGCACTGTAGCCACTGCTCCACCGCGGTGACCCCCTCGCCCCAAAGAAAAAGAGAAGCAATAAAACAAACAAACAAACAAAAATACTTCGGCTTGATTGGGCATTGAATTCAGGCCTTTTGAGTGTGAAGCAGGCGTTGAAACACGAAGCCTCACCACTTTTAGTTAGAAGTACAGTGAAGCCAGGGACATCATCATAGCAGACAGTTTTTAATTGTGTCGTAGTATGTGAACGCAGTGTAATAAATGTTGCACAAACAGAGAGAAATTGAAGTGTGCGATAAGACAACTTGTGGCCTGCCGGCACGCACCGACAACCTTCGGCGGATGGGAAGGTGGTCGGTTCGAAACCTTCGACAGATTCGAAGGTTGTAGGCTGGCCATCTGCGGGCCAATCGTACCCTAACTGCATGTGCACTGTGGGTCAGCTGTCGGCTATTTGTTAGCCAAGTGTAGGCTAACCGTGAACGTGTGGTAGGCTGATTATCAGCCGATCGTTACGTAAAAGTTGGCTAAATGTCAGCTCATTCATGCTCGCTTGGCTGATTAGGTAGGTTATTGATAAATTGAGCACATTAAGTGATGATCATGCACAATTGAGGAGCCTTCGACTACGGCGTTCCTCTTAATTACATCGCGGTTTGGGCACTTACAACCGCAGATATTACTACGATGATTTTCATGTTACGACCTGTCATTTATACTGGTAATTTATGTCCTATAGATTTCGGTATATATCAAGACAGTGCAGCGGCCACGAGACCACCAACAACGTGTCACGTAAATCATGACGCGCATGTCGCGAATGTCGTTATTTTCAAGTTACGGCCTGTCATTTACGTTCGTCATACTTTCGTATCACGTTTCCTGCCAATTTCAGTATACGTCAAATTAGTGAAACGATCGTAAGAGCGCCAAGGACGTGTTTCTTGAATCGAGACGTGCATGTCGTGAACGTTATGATTTTCATGTTACGGCCTTTCACTTACGTTTGCCGTGCTTTTGTGTCATGTTTGATACCAAAAATAAAATATACATAAAATCAATGAAATTGTCGCGAAAGCACCAATACCTTGGTGTGCGTACGACCAAGCAATCACAAAATTCATAAAACCTGACGCGTTCTAAGCGTGTCGTATGGACTATTCTTCGCAAGACATTTGGCTACCATCATCTTGGGCTGTTAATTAAGCTTACTATGTTTTCTTGGTTTCATATAATGCGACGTGGATCAGAGGGGTACTGACACAAAAAAAAACTTTGGCCTCGGGTTTTTCTGCTGCAATGTGTTGCTGGAGGCCTGTTAGTCATAACACGACACATCGTTTGCTGCAGCACGCGACAGATGATTATTTACAGGCCCCCTTATTATGGATCAGTTTCGGTTTGAGAGAGCTCCAAAAAACTGGGTGCCACTGTCGTCACCTAGCGTGTGCAGCTTTTGACCACGTCACTACACAGAACTGTGCACCACACTTCCGCACGGTCCGCATCAAGATTTACATCTGAATAGGAAACGGGACTGCAATATCGCCAAATACAGAAATTTCCAAGTCTGCGCCACGGCCACGCGTTCGCTACCAGCCGCCGAGAAACATGGACTGCGGTCTACATTTATAGAAAAAATGGCAGCTATGACGTCATCATAACTTGTTTTGTAAACTGCAGCGCGGTGACGTGAGGGAAGTAAGGGGTCACCTTGGAGTCCTTCGATGGTGTCAATGGCACGATGGAGTCGAGTGCTCGCTCAAACTTGAAAGTTCCTTTAAAATACCTTCCCAGCTATAGTCGATGTTGCTATTTTGCAGATGATACACGAATGTTCCTGGGAATCAACCCTACAGGCTTTCTGGGCTGCGAAATTTTCTGTCAGTGCCCCTTTAATAAGGCCATGCATCATCGTATGCACCGATTCAACTATTTCCATACATATTAGTCCAACGCAACTGTGTTCGTTTTATGCTGAAAGATACGAAACGCAAAGAGCCCAATATTGCGGCACTGAAAACCGTCCGTAAAATAGCCGGTGCTGGTGCGTGCGTAGACGTCACGTTACAGCAGCATCCACGAAACAAAGACTCGCTTCGCCGTTTGTGCGCAGGCAAGCTCTCGCATAAGAAAAAAAAAAGAAAAAAAAGTCGCGAAAGTTATGAAGAAGAAAGAACGAAAGGTGGAGACAGAAACTGCTGCCGTGTATAGCTGCAGCGTGCCGCCGACTGTCGAAATAAACGACGCGAATATACAGGAGAGAATCGAGAGTCTCCCGACTTGTTTGTTCGCCTCTTGCGAGAGTACATCTGAAAAAAAAAGTACAATAAATGAAAAACAAAAACAAAACGCATACGTTATATCCCAGCGTCGCGAGTTCAGGCAAACAACGGCGGAGCTAAGCGCAAAAAAAAAGGGGGGGGGGGGGGGCATCGGTCGACAACACACCTGCGACTTAGGTGAACTGGCTGTACAGCTCTCTATACCGACTCGTTTATTCTGTGTGCATCGCTTGAGGGAAACAAAAAAAAATAGAAGCGCATATACATACATATCGCAAATGTATGCGCATTTTGAGTCGGCAACTGCGCATGCAGACTGGCGCGATGTCGCCTTGTTTCTCTGGTTTGCAGTTCTTATTTTTTTGAATTTGTTGTTACTGTCGCGTTTCCTATTATGCCTTGTTCATTCGGCGTTGCAGGGCTGATTGTGGGGGAGGGGGGTTACAGCTCGGTAAGAAGCCTGGGGGGGGGGAGGGGGGATAAGAGAGGTGCGAGAGGGGTGTTAGCGTTGACGACTCTTGAGGGGTTGTTAATATTCTCAAGGTGTGAATTGGCTCTTCTACGGCCGTTGTGCGTGGGCTGCCAGCTTTCGGTCTGCTTCTTCGCGCTTTCTGCGCGGTCTGTTGGAGCGCGCTCGGAAACGGTGGTCCCTTCTCATATCCGCGACTTAGCATATTATCTCTCGCCTCTTCGTCGCACCGTTCTGCTCGGCTTGCCGGAAGATCTGTCCGAGCAGCTGTCTTTGCCGCGCGTTAAAGTTTGCTTCTTGATTCCCGGACTACGATTTTTTTTTCTCTCTATCTGGAAAGCCCGTGGCTCTATCACGCGTGGTGGGTGATAAGTCGTCCGTGGACTTCACGCGGTGAACATCGGAATGCCGTACGTATACGGGGCCGATGGAGCGAGTCCTCATAGAAGTTTGCCGCCTTGAACTCAAGCCTCAAGAAAAAATGCGCGTTATTTTTAAGATGACAGAGTCTTAGAAGCGTTCATCGTGATCGGCCCCCGTTTGACCAAGCGACGATATCGTGTAGTGACGTCATCTGTAACTTCATGCTGACGTAACCAAATTTTAGAATCTGGAGCGTCATGATGACGTCACCACATGACGTCATCACGTGGCTGTAGATATCTGTTGCGTCATCAGACGTTAAAATTGACCGCCAGCGTTGGTGGTGTTGACGGGAGTGGTGCACAAAATTATCATCACGCAATGACGTCAAACGGTGACATCAACGCGTGATGATTATTTTGTGCCATCATGAAGTAACACAACTTAATGACTTAATTGCCGTTTGGTGGGCCGATCACGGAGGCAATGCAAAACCAAGTAGGTGCAGAATGCTTGTAATTCCTCCGATCTTGGAGGCAGTTCATAAACAACGTTAGGTGAGAAACTTTTAAGAGGGGGAGTGCGTGTAGCAAATCAACAGAAAAGGCAAAAAAACAACAAACAGACAAAGATGGCTTTTGCCTTTAGGTCGTTTTAGGCGAATTAAAAAAATACCCTATATTTTTTCTCTCTTTTTTTCAGCTGTGTATTAACCGTAGTGCAACTGAACCAAGGAGACAGGAAAAAGGCGTCGGAATTTCTTTCACAACTCCTATTTTCTTTACTGCACGGATGTAGCAGAGAACGAGCGCACAAAAGTGAAAAAAAAAATCGGTGCGTGGAAAGTATTTCAAAAAGCGTTTGTGCAAGGTCTTACCTGTATCGTAGCACTTCCATTTCACGTATTTGTTGAAAAAAAAAAGTGTCAAACACAAATCGGTATAAGAGCGTCTATAATGTCTTGCGGCCTACTGCCAGTGCCTTTGCTTCTGTACAACAGCAAAAACAACAACAAAAAGCATACAAAACCCATTCGGAACGTAGAGGTGTGATGTGCGCTTAAGGGGCACTCGCAGTGGGTCTGAAGTCCTTATAAAAATGTATTTATGCAGTAATGTATCGTCTATTGACTTCTTGGAGACGAGACGTCTCGCCTTGGACTTTTTACAGACGTGTCGTCTAGTCGGTGTAACGTATAAAAAAAGTCTTTTTTTTTCCTCGTACAATGAGCCAGTTGCTGCAAAGGCCTACTGAGGCGATGTAGCAGGCTTGATAAATGGGTACACATGTAACGGTAGGGGCAGTTTACTGCTTTGCAACGAAGAAAATAATGTACCGTGAACGTGTTAAGAAGTCTGTGTTTATTCTTGCTTTGTTGAGCACAGGACGTCACGTTAGGAGCAAAAAGTGTAAGCTCGTAACTCCGAATCTTTGGCTTAGGAATGTTCGAAAACTTAGTAGTCCATGCGAACAGGCTTTTGAGGAGTACGTTTATCTGTAGTTCAGGCACACAAACTAGAAACTAGAATACTACTGGCTCAAGCGCTAAGTGCACTCAACCCACTGAATTGTTCTCTCTAACTAGCCTATCACTCACTCACTCACTCCCATATTACGCTATCTAACGGCACTCACTTGAATTACTCACCAAGCTCACCCTAGTTACTGAAATCACTCACTCTCATATCACACTATCTGATGTCACGCACTTGGATAACTCACCAGGCTCATCCAAGTTTTAAGTCACTCACTCTCATATCGAACTATCTCATGCCCATCACTTGAATCACTCACTGATATCACGCAAGTTACTCCAATCACTCACCCACTCACTCTCATGCCACAGCTTCTGACACATCACTCACTTGGATCACCCACCAAGGTCACCCAATTTACTTAAATCACTCACCCACCAACTCTCATACCACACTATCTCGCGACACTCATTTGGATCACTCAATCTCAAATCACATACTCGCCTCATTGACTCTCTCTTTTACTTACTCCACTCACACGTACACAGGCTGTTACTTCCTCATTTATTGATGTTTTCTTCACGAACTGCAGCAACCACAAGGGCGAGGCTGACACCATTCGTGGCAGCAAACGCGACATCATATAATACACACCCGGAGTTTCGTATACATGAGCGCATATTCAAATGGTAGCGGAGACGTATAATACGAATACACAAGAAGCCCTTTTGGCGCCGCGATCGGAGGTTGAGTAATGACATGCGCAGTGCACCGGGGCGCGCTACGAGCGTTCTTCATCGCAAGCGACGCGAGCGCCTCGCTGCGGCGGCCGCCAGCCATTGTTGCGCGTGCGGCTGCGCGAGACGAAATGGCGCCGCGGTGACAGGCTTGCGATATGCAAATGAGATGCGCGTTCCCCAAAGCGTGTCCGATTCGAGGCGAGCTTTCAGAGGTGACAAGTGCGGTCCGGCGCGCGCGCGCGCATCGCACCGGGGGCATTATTATTGTTGGCGATTGCATTATGGCCTTGCCTTTTCTATGCACGACGAGCTGCTTTTGTCTTGGCGCTTCTTTTAAGCTCCTTTTGTGCCGAGGTAGGCGTGACGTGCAGCTTCGTGGTGGTGGTCTCTGTTGGAGCTGTCCAACCGCCTGAATGTAGAAAGAGAATGATCTAAAACGTTGTTGCAATGTTAGTGGTCGATATGATTGACCTTTTTTTTTTCGAACCTGGCTTCTCTCATCGCGATTAGTTCGAATTAGCTATTTCTATAGACCGTGTAATTTGTACTTTGAACTTTTTAGTACCAGAATTCGGTGTCTACCAAATGAACTTCTTTAGCTTTGAAAACATCCTACGAAGACTGTAATTGTACTGATCATATATATTGTTGCCTTTTTTGTAAGCTCATGCGTTCACTTTATAGGTCTACATATTGTCCACTAGAGAAAGCCGTTCACGTATTTATGTTATTGTTGCTGACGTTTGTCTCAACACTTGCAAGGACCTTGGGAACGACTATGTATAGATATTTATGTATAGGCATGCAGACAAAAGTCACACGTCGAAGCACTCAAAACAGTGGCCAGGCAGCTCGATGGGTTGTTCTCGGCTTGTTGAACGAAAGGTTTAATTATGTGGTGGTGGGCATTTTGTTAAGTGTCTACAGTTTACTGTTAGGCAAGAACACAAAACGGTGAGTTTGCACGCTTAGCATGGCCTTGATAGGCGCGTTGTATTATGCGTGTCTTTATCTAGTCAAACTCAACCTTGCCTCCGCTGTAGTAACTGCGCTCCCGTTTAAAAATTCATCAATCGTCCGTGCCTACGTGCTTGGCGTGCGGCGTTCCAGAAGACTGAGCACGCGTGGTCCGACTTCGTCGGCTTCTCGGAGCTCCATCTATCGTCGCCTCGATCGGTCTTGCAGTCTTCGTAATAGTGATTGGTCCTGCGAGGTCACAAGCACTACGTTCGATCTCTTAGTGAGTGATAAAGGAAATCCTTTATAAGTGTGTGTCTCAGTTGAGGCTAACTGCTTTACAGTACTAGATCTAGAGTATATATGAGCTCAAGGCATGCACGACGACAACTTTACTGCGGGACCATATTCTACAATTCTAACAAAGGTCTATGTGCAGCTGCTCTATATTTGTTGTACATGTAAAAGATGCAGGTTTTGGGAACACTTATGCTGTGCCAGCCCTTGTGTTGCGTGACTGAATAATACAAGTACAAAATCAGAATACAAATGCAATTACAGAATCGGGAGGCCATTCTCGAAGCTGGCTAAGTTGAACGACGCTAACGGTATGCGTGCCACTGAGACGTGATTTTTTTCTTTCTAAAAATATAAGTTATTTCATTGGCACGAAACTATAGCATCACGAGGTTTCTGGAGCATTGTTTCATCTATTTCAACAATCCACGTCGGCATGCATAATAGTTGCCTTTATTGTCTTTTTAAAACACATCACAAAAAAATCGCAGCATATCCACGGAGTGAATCATGGTGAGAGGTGGGAAGTTTCGGAGGCTTTTATCGGTAAACCGTGAATTGTCCGTCCGTCCGTCCGTCCGCCCGTCCGTCCGTCCGTCCGTCCCGTCCGTCCGTCCGCCCGTCCGTCCGTCCGCCCGTCTGTCTGTCTGTCCGCCGTCTGTCTGTCTGTCCGCCCGTCTGTCTGTCCGCCCGTCTGTCTGTCCGCCCGTCTGTCCTGTCTGTCTGTCTGTCTGTCTGTCTGTCTGTCTGTCCTGTCTGTCTGTCTGTCTGTCTGCTGTCTGTCCGTCCGTCCGTCCCCACCCGCTGAGTGAGTGATCGAACTAGGCGGTTACGTACGAGCTAGGAGGGACAGACCCGCGGCTTTAGGAGCTCCACCCTTAAAAACGTTGGAATACCTCATGCAACTTAATAGCGCATGGCTGGGTCACATGAGCAGAGCTGGTGGGGATGTTTCGACTTATGTTAATTATCTGTACAGTATGTCTGGGCGGGGCGTTGAGCGCGTTCTGGTTTATGATGACGGTGATTTTTTTACGTACAACCTCGACCATAACGGCTCTGCTATAAATACGATATGGCTGGATGTCTTGGTGGAAGTTGCCGCTCCTGGACTCACCGTCTGCTCGCCCTTCTCTGAATCGCCTCTTGCAGACACCCACTGTTTCCCCTGTTGGCACTGATCTTCGAGAAGTGCGAACTGGCCACCTGCACTCCCCGAGAGCCCGGCATCGCCGGTGGGGACGTGTGTTCCTCGGAATCCTTCAACGAAGACATTGCCGTGTTTGCCAAGCAGGTAAGGGAGGCCCCCTTTTTCTCTCACCATCCCTCAACACTGACAGCGTGTGAGGGTATGCCAAGTGAACGCAGAATGGATAAAAAGTGCGTAGGCTGTACCTTGCGACAACGGGAGAGGGTATGGGAACACTGACAACGTGACGCGAGGATGCTAGTGAACAGGTATTACAAGTGCATGATGTAAGAAGATGGGTGAATTTTATGGTTACCTAAAATAGAATCAGATGTGAATTAATATGTAGGCGACTGAAAGAAACTGTAGTACTATAAGAAACGGCAATGTAGAAGACTGTAAAATTCTTTGTAATTTAGGGAGTGGGTCGTGACAGCATATTCGGGGGGGGGGGGGGTCGAGTGGAAACGGCCATTTTTTTACGCCTTTGAATAATCACCCTTTTAAAAGCATAATTACTGGTTTTTTAAAAATAATTTGACCTCACTTCAAAAACCTTTATGCACTCCCCTCTGGGAGTCACGTGTTTGACTCCCGCAATTGAGGGAATCAGCCTTTGCATTTGTGCCCATGTATTCTACTAACAGTGTGCTGGAGCTCAGAAAATTGTGACGTCAGTGTATAATAAACGCGTAAACATTACTAGCATACAAATAAACATTACATTCCTTTATTGTGCGTGGGTAATGAGGTAGGCTTCCACACTCTTGCGCATGGGGCTTCAGGGACATTTTGTGTCCTGGATCTGCAGGTGAATTTCAGAACCACCGAGAAAATTGATCAATCAATCAATCAATCAATCAATCAATCAATCAATCAATCAATCAATCGACTATTATTTCTTGCGCCTCGCGTCTCTCCTAATCATATCGTGGTTTTGGGACGTTAAACCCCTCATATCATCATTTTTTTTTTGCGCCTTGAACTCAACTGCAGAACATGTGCCGACTGAGGGACCAGCACCTCTGCCGGGCCTATTCCGATACGCGGGTTATGCAAAAGGACCTTTTCTCATTCGTGCTCGCCGACTCTTGAAAGCGGATGAAGGCGATTGGCTTTGTCGACGGAACGCCTGTATTGCTTTCAAGAAAGCGTAGCCAAAGGAGACAAATCTGTGCGGGCTGTCACTTGGCAAAGGCTGTCACGAGAGCTTCTTTACGTAGCGTCTGGTCGGGGATCATATATCATGAATGTGTGACAGGGCCGTTGACTTTTGCCTCTGGGATGCCGTCATCGCCGGTCCCCGTCAATGGACATATGACAAACGCGTCAAATGAGGAGAGTCAGTTGGTATTTGCCTTCTTTTCTTGACAAGTGTGAAGCATAGATTTGTGTTACGCGATCTCTTCTTACCGCGGCTACTCACTGCCATAGTTCAACGTCTTCGTACGTATATGCTGTTTCTACACAGCGAATGTGTATACAAGCGGGTCGACTCTATGAGCGTTTTCTTTTTGTTCCGGCGCGGTCTCTGTGTCGATGTGTCTACCTGCAATTTGCGTTTTGACGCACATTCCTTCACGACTGGACACGACGCTTCAGTTCCGCAGGCCAATCTCGCATTCGCGACAGTCCTCTTTATTGTGTATTGCGTTTAAGTGTGATTGCACTTAAACGTAAACTTGTAAACGTGCACTTCAGCGCGTACTTGCACTTAAAGAAAGGTCCTTATGAAATATGTTTGAAATGATAGTTAAGCAGGGTTATCGTCGTATTCTTTAGTGTTTCATATGTATATATATATAACTTGCCCACGGCAAGTTATCTTTTCACCCACTTTTCTTTCTTCACATTTACCTTACAATTCGGTCTAATAACCTCCCCTATACAATCCCTGGCATTATTGTCTGTTATATGATATTAATATTGTATATAATTAATATTGTGTATCATGTTCCCGATATATAGCGTCAACAAGTCTACAGTAAGTCTACAGACGTCCGAAATATTTTTTGAGGAAATGTTAATGCTAGAACTGGAGTGGTCCTAAATACGTGTAAAGGCTGTCTTTCTTGATTGGTTGGTACTGGGGTAATGTTCCCCAGAAAATGAAGCAATCTAAAAGATGTCTATACAGACATTCGAAATCATTTTTGTTGTTTTTTTATTTTTTGTGAGAGCAATATTCCTAAGATTGTGAAGTGATTAAAATGACGTCTGCAGGATGTCGAGTCTCATTCTTTTCTGTAAGGGCAATGCCCCCATTTCGACGTTAGGCAATTCGTCTTGACAGTCACTTTTTGGGGGTATTTCAGTTGCTGTCATTGCTGCATTGTTGTGCAATATTGTACCGCATTTATATCGCTCAGTACACATTGTTTGCATGTCTTCACAGAGTCGCCTCTCTCTCTCTCTCTCTCTTTTCATGTCCTTCTCTCTGTCTCCTTCCTCTCTCCGCCATCTCTCTCCCTCCGCTTTTTCCTCTTTCCTGTTCTTCTGCATTACAGATAATGACCGAATATCCTCAATACACTTCAAATGAGGAGTTAGACTCTCTTGTAAGTACCAATTTTCATTGATCGTGTTCTTAACCGACGAAAACCCCTCCTCCTCCTCTCTTCCCACGATCCCCCTCTCCCTTTTCCTCCACTCATCATTTTTTTCTCCACTTCGCTTCTTTGCCGCTGCCAACGTGTTGCTCGTTTTTGAAACGAATGTAACTTGTGCTGCCATCTCTTGACAATGCTGCTTACGATACATTGTCGTCTTGATCGCGTTTTTTTTTTTTGTCTGTTTGCTCCTGTCCTTTGTTTGCTGACACGAACGCTTTGCTGCACACTTCTTGTGATGACGTCTGAACACCCTTGTCTCATAATACGCTGCAATCGCTTCGCATTTGCTTCTGACGTTCACGACATCTTGCGCCGATCGCTCGATTCTACAATGGCATGCAAATCGGAACCTAACTGTTCGCGTCATCCTTCACTTCCTATCCTTACGTCCTTCGGTTATCCTAATCTTTGGTCATTTTAATACCGCCATACGAATGGCTACATCCTCGAACGGTCTCTATACAACTTGCCCGCCCTCGCATGACTGGACATTCTGGACAATCTCTCTTCACCTGAAATCTCCAATTCCTTCGTTCTCAAATGCACAACACACTGCCTAACCTCCAATTTAATCGCACTACTACGTGATTTCCCGGCTTTACATCCGATTTCATTTCGCCCCTGAACCCTTGCCTCGCATGGCTGGTGCTCGGACTGCCCTTGTCGCTTCGTCTCTGATGTTTCCCGTATTCTTCAAATGCCTGGTCCTTTCTTTGGACCACTACCCTCTCTCTACCATCATACCCCTTCCTCTTTCCCTACCCCCCTTTGTTTTTTGGTTTGTCTTTCAGACGAGGCAAGACAAACAATATTACCTTCCCAACCCTGAGTTAGACAGCCTCGTAAGTATCTTCCTGGAAACACCACCCCTGTTACATCCCACCCTTCCCTACCCAGAATAACGTGAGCTTTTTGTATGTGTTTACTATGTTTTTTTTCGCTGCATAACGCTAAAACCGCGCGTAGTGTTTGTTCGTGCTGTGGGAAGTGGCGGAAGCCCGAGCTGGTATCATGCTTGCGAGAGTTGCTCGCAACAGGTCTGTGCTTGCGAGAGTTGCTCGCACGGATGCTTTTGCAATTGGGTATTGCAGACAATAGTTAACTTGCCAGTTATAGTTAACTGAGTGGTTAGCGGAGTAACAGAGACGCAGGCGGAAGCAGCCACGTCGGATCACATATCGTGACGCACTGTGCTGTTGTGCAATGAGATGACAACCTTTTCATCAGCCCTGAATGCCATGAAAATACAAAAAAAAAGTCTCCGTGGAAGTAGTGCCTTTGTTTTAATTCCTACGAAGGAACTTGCAGGTGATCAGATGTTTGTGCGTTCACTTTTTGCTGACTGCATGCAATATAATTTCCGCTTTGGTGAAACTCTGTGTAGCGTACGACTATTGGCACGTCAGCGTTCTCATGGCAGAAAATGAGGCTTAGTAACGCATCGTTCGTTGCGTGAATTCATGAAGTCTGGCAAGTCTGGCGTGTGGGCCGAACGATTGTTACGCACTGCACATGGTACGGATAACTAATTTTTAGGCGTCACATTCGCTAGTTCTGCGTCCTCGTCGCTTGCTTCCGAAACAATATAGTCCTTTTTGTACTCTAATTCAGTGTTGCTTTTACAAGGCATGCTGTCTCACACCTCCGAAATGTGTACTGAGGACAATAAAAATTCAACGAAATGACAGCACACATTTCGTAACTATATACTTTTAATAATTACGTGGTATGCGAATTTAACGGATTTTTCACGTTAAGTTTTGGGAGGTTAATACTAATTCCTTGCTATTTGACCTAACGCCACGTCACTAAACGTTGCAATCAGTCAGTGCCGTAACCAGGGTGGGTAATATGGCGCCCATTACCCCTCCCCCCGTCTCCTCGCCACGCACACAAAGAAAAAAATGTCTACGCCCTAGCATTAGCGATAATATTTGACCGCCTACAATACACTTGTCAGCAATACGCGCTCATTTTTAACTGCTACTCTTTGGGCTACAACACATTGGTTCAATTCAGTCTTAGTATATACCGTACAACATGTATGCTCAGAGCCACTGCACACGCTCGCCAAATCACTTCGAACCCAACAACTTGGCTTAACAACTGTGCCTCTAGCCGTGGTGCATATATAAGTACGGCACATGTTCCGGGAGTTCAAACGCTTCATTAGCCGACATTCCGTCGAATGACCAGTCAGTTCAGTGAATAAAGTCAGCACAGACTTTAGGATTAGGTGATGCAAGCTCTGGCTTCCTCCTCATACCCCCGCGCAATTTTGCGGAGACGTGTTCTTTTTTTTTATAGCTTGCACCGTCGCTCGAAAACCTGCCGATGTCTCGTCTCATTGTGCAGTTGTAACGGCGAACGCGAGATGTCGAATAAAGTCAGCACAGACTTTAGAATTAGGTGATGCGAGCTCTGGCTTCCTCCTCATACCCCGCGCAGTTTTGTGGAGACGTATTTTTTGTGTGTTTTTTTAATGCTTGCTTGAAAACCTGCCGATGTCTCGTCTCATTGCGCAGTTGTAACGGCGAACGCGAGATGTCGAAGGCTCGTTTTTGGCAGCTCGCGAAAGGTCACGTAGTTTTGATGAATGTGTCGCAGCCGGGCTTCAGACAATGTGTGCGAGTTTCCTTGGTCGATTGACATTTTGCCGCAAGGTTTATTTAGGCTGCGCGAAAATCTCGCGAGCAGGAGGCATAGTGCCGTTTTCTGCACAACACCGCGTTACTATTCTGCAGAAGCGGGGACAGAGACGTGGCGCCCATAAGACATCTTAACAGGGGTACTGACGCTGATAATTGGCTTGTTGAAACGCATGAGCAACAGCAACAAACAGATAAGAAGTTTTCATTAGGTATTGATCGCGAATAACGCTGCAACAACAACAGACGCTCACTTATAATTAAGTGATGCCGCGAACGCTTGACATAGGTCACCAGCTTGTCTCAGATTCTCGCAAGTCATGATTGTATTGCCACTCAGTACTACATGGGGCATTACGGTATGAACCATAAAATGGCAAGGTCGAGGCTATAAGTTCGCTATACTGTTTAACGGATTACAGACTTCGAAATTACGACGAAAAATGCTCAGGCTTGAATTTCTTTTTCTCCTGAAAAATAACAAGTGGTCCTTTCGTCCCGCCAGTCAACAACAAGACAGAGCAGACATCATCACTCTGAAACCTCAACTCTATATAAACATGAACTAACACCTTCCAATTTTCTTTTTTACCTCGCACTATTAACGAATGGAACGCTCTACCACCATCATTGCTAAAATCAGTTGTGTAGATCGACACAATTACTGATATGTAAAGTTTGAATTGAGTTGTAAGTGTTTGTTTGTTCTTGTTTTTAACTATTTGAAAGTTTTGTATTTTGTTTTGTAATTTCACCCCTCCTGCCTGGGCCCTGTGAGCCTGCAGTATGTTGTAAATAAAAAATAAACAAATAAATAACAAATAAATAAATAAAATAATCAACATTCATACACACTCATTCAAAGGAAAAAGAGAGTCAGGGATCATTAAGAGGAGTGAACAAAACACCTGCGCACAGACATACGCACATGTGTGTAAACATATCGTGGACACGAACACATAAAAACACACCTGAACATCAGTTCTTGACATAAAGCCGAAGCGAACACCCAATACAATAACCGTTCATAACAAAACGTCATTCAAGTCTGTTTCTGAAACTCTCGAACCAGTTTCTAAAGCATTTCCTTACTTTATATGTCATTTCTAGCGTGTGCAGCTCCGTCAGCGTCGTAAATAAAGCGTGGAGCTTCTGGCGATACGATGAAACTGCTGGAGCATCATTTTGAAATCTACGTAAAACATTTAGATGTATTAATCATCTCTTTGCCATCTAAATATTAACTGTCTAAATGTACGAGGTGGATTAAGGTAATCTAAAAGATTATGTAGGCATGGATTAACTGCTGGTAACACCGCAAAGCTTTCGTGTTTCTACGCGGCGTTGCGCGTTTGTTTTTGGCAGCCATTGTGACTTGCGGATGTTCGCGAGCTTCGCTAACTCTTTCGCCGCTTGTTCAGCAACATGCCTCGCGTATTTCGCTGTCAAGCTCTATCAGCCGATGACTTTTCTCATTAGCTTATAACTGATGTCCGCTATATCGGCCCATAACTGATCCTCGTTGTCTCGTTTTTCTCTCCTCCTTCACCTCTTATCATTCCCGGACCAGATGGTGCAAGCCATACAAGTTCTCAGGTTTCATCTTCTAGAGCTCGAAAAGGTGAGTCCCGTTTCCCAATTCTTAGTGTGCATATTACTCCCACCAAAAACTTGCGTGTTCCCTTTTTCCCCCCACTCAATCACTGTCCGATTTCGAAACCCAAGAAATTTAACGATTAGAAAGCCTACGTTCAATCCTTTATCACGACGTGAGGGTAACACCGGCTGCCCTCTTCTTGCTCTGTTAACTTACTGCAATGTTACATCTTTTCCGTCTTTTTCCGAAAGCCCCGTCGTAGTGGTTTGGTGGGAAAGGTACTCGGCTGCTGACTCGCAGGTCGCGGGTTCGAATCCCGGCTGCGGCGGCTGCATTTCCGATGGAGGCGGAAATGTCGTAGGCCCGTGTGCTCAGATTTGGGTGCTCGTTAAAGAACCCCAGGTGGTCGAAATTTCCGGAGCCCTCCACTACGGCGTCTCTCATAATCATATGGTGGTTTTGGGACGTTAAACCCCACATATCAATCAAATATTTTTCCGAAAGCTCAGCTAAGTCGGGATATATTGGGAAAAGATATACCAGTTTAGAAGTGGGACTTGAGTGTGCAGAATGATCTTGGGCACCCACTCTTCCGTTCCAGAGTGTGTCCCTTTTAGTCTTGTTTATTATAGCAACCATCAACAGCATAACCATCATCATCGCCAGCCTGGCTACGCCCACATTAAGGGCAAAAGCCTCAATCATGTTCCGCCTGTCAACTCGGTGCCGTGTTTGCTGCGGCCACGTTATACGCTCAAACTTATTATTCTTATCTGTCCAACTATACTTTTTGTCTCCCCCTCGCAATGTTTGCCTTCCCTTGGAATCCAGTCGATTATTCTTAATGACCAGTAACTATCTTATCCGTGTGCTACATGCCCTGTCCATGTCCATTTCTTCTTGTTGATTTCGATGATGTCCCTAACACCATTTTGTTCTCTGACTCGCTCTGCCTTCTTCTATGTGCCTAAAGAGACAGCCTACCTTTGTTTTATAAACAACGAAGCTGTTGTGCTAGCAGTATTGAGTGGTGCCACCAGGAAAAAAAAATATTGTCACGAATCGGTGCGCGTTCTCTTCGTCCCTCTTCTTCACAAGGACGAACCGAGTGCCCATTCGCTCTGCAGTGGCGCAGCCTTGCGGGACTCTGTGCAACTTGTGCTAGTTTCATCCATCTATTTATTACAAGTTCTTTAAACCCATCTAGCCGTTCCCCGTGTGGCCTCCAGAAGAACGCCATAGGTGTCCCTCTTCTTCTCCAGCGTTCCTTCTTCGAACGCGAGTCCTTGGCTTTTTTTGTGTTCGCAACGGCCTCCGGAAACGCGTACCTGTTTCGCTTCTTCCATCGCTAAGGCTGGTGCGTCGCAAGCGAATTCTCTTCTACGTTTTTTGCTTGTTTTGCTCATCGACCTGAAGCAAGGCCTCCTCTACGAAACTCCGAAACAAAGAAAAAGAAGGGAATGAGATAGCGTATAAATATATAGAATAAACGAGTCAAAGAAAGAAAGGAAAGGTACGCATGCCGGGGAAAAAACAACCACAGTCGGGACCTTTTCTTTTTTCTCTCAGGCCCGGGCGGCGCAGGTCGTGATGGGTACCTGTCACAGAGACGTCACGTCACGCTTAGTTTGAGCGTCGGCCTCTCCGCCGCCATTGTGTCCGCGCGGCGCGGTGACGGCTACGCCCCCTGGCGTCCCGGGACGTTGCAGCAACGGCAGCGCTGACTAGGGTTCTTGCATATTTGTGTACTTCCTTTTCCCGTTATTCTTTTTTTGCCTTCGCGCATGGAAAGTCCGCATTATACCTTCGCGCCATGGGAAGCTATACCCTCGTTTCTTTCTCCGTTTATTCATTCCTGGCGTCTCTTTTCATTGCTTTTTGTTCTTGGTGGACCGTGGCGAGGAACCGTCAACGGACGGCTGCATTTGGCTGGCCTGCACGGGGTGGTCGTTCGAATAACTGATACGCGGACACCGTGCGAATGGCGAGTCGACGACGCCTTAGCGCTAAAGAAGAACGAAGATGGTCAAATAAGTAGAGAGATGATTTCGCTCGCCCTGCTGCAATCTAGTATGTGTTCTGTAGCGACCTGCCTCTTCCTAGGTCCAGGTGTTTTCGGTGTTATGGCTTCAGAGACGTAACGTTGTGTTTGGTTCTGTGCTGTACCGTACGACGTAAAACATGTCCGTACTGGACGAATGTTTCTGTGACATTTCTGGGACCATTCCTGCTGAGAAAGGCTTGCTGTCAATGTATCATCCACATGCCTGCCGAAGTCGTCTGAACCAGTGTCGTCTACGTTTGCATTTCTCGGTGCTGGCGATTAAGGCGTGTCCAAGCCAAAGCAAATGCTCTTTCTCCATTGAAATCTGCCTAAAGATGAGGCAAAACTAAAACACTCTTTGAACTCTTCTATGTGGGGAGGACTCATTTGTCGCATCGCACGCAGGTACAGTTTACAGGAACTCGGCGCCATCGTGTTGAGTGACAAGTCGAGCTTAGAGAACGAGCCCGACTCGACCCGACCCCGTGCGTGTCTTGGCTAAAAAATATGCCGAAGGAACTATCAGCAGGCGCGGTGACTCAACTCTGATTGGCGGCCGCTCAACTGATCCGACTAAAGCCGTCTAGGTGAACGCGACATGACTGGTTTCCGGGCATACAAGCGATACACTGGATTTGACTCGACTCGACCTTGTCGGGCTCGTGTAGGCCGAGCTGCAGTGGAGGCTCGTCTCACTGCTGGGATTACGACTGACCGCAGATACCTCTACAGATGCGTGCCACCGCGATAACATATGCCTTTGTCGGTGATTTAGACGTAGATATATGGGTGGGTAATCTGACTGACCAAGAAGCTTGCAGAGCGTATACCAATAAAAAATATATGGATGAGAAGGAAAAAGAACATGGATACAATGAAGATGATGATCACAAGCACACTTGCAATAGGGATATGAAAATGAGGTAGATTTAAAAAAAATATATTTCTAAATTCGGCGAGCAATAAATATTTCATTACTAGTAATCGACACTTCACATAAGCAAATAATTACAATGATTAACTATCAGGCCTACAAATTATATATTACAGAATTTTTGAGAATAATACACCTTCTACTCGGCCAATCCCCTCCGATGGCACCGTGCTATGGGCGGAGGTCAAGAAGAAGAAGAAGATAGGAAAGGCATGGATAAGCAGATAACGATAAGTACAGAACGAAGCAGACAAGGTATAAAGGAGCACGAAAAAAGAAATCGAGACAAAAGGCAGGGCCGGCTTCCTTACTTTATTTTTTTGTAACGACGCGAAGGCGCACCACCGCGCCATCGCTCACCTCCAGGGACGGGCCGAGCCGCATCAGATCGCGTCCGAAAGAGGCGCCTCGGCGCGGCCAAAGAACGCAGCGCGCATCCCCGATACGCCCACCGGCAACTGGCACGAGTGAGTGACAAGCACTGTAATCAAGAGTTGCGCGGCCCTCACCTCCGCGGACGGCGAATGGGGACTGCGTTGACGGCAAAGCGGTGCCGGCTCATGCGCAAAGCCGCCGAGCGCGCATGTTACATACAACAGGGCGTGCGCTTTTGATGGCAAGTGCGCCGCGAGGCGCTTCCATGTAGTCGGGAAATATAGAGAGGCGGATGGAAAATGACGGTGTGTGAGACAGACCCCAGCAGGCGCCTGGGTAAGGCCGTGCACGCGCGTCGGAGCGAGATTTTTTTTGCCTGTTGATGGAGATTTTTTAATTTTGTTTGAGTTGAGGGTGGCAGTCGAGGAGATTGCTGTGGAGCAAGGCGCGCAGAGATTTTGAGGACGACGTTTCTTCTTTCTTCTTTCTTTCTTTCTTCTTTCTTTCTTTCTTTCTTTCTTTCTTTCTTTCTTTCTTCTTTTCTTTCTTCTTCTTCTTCTTTCATTCTTTCTTTCTTCTTTCTTTCTTTCTTTCGAGTTTCGAGAAGGCTGGAGACAGTAGTTTTACTGGAAGAATGCGTCTTTCGTTCTTTCGAGTTTCGAGAAGGCTGGAGACAGTAGTTTTACTCGAAGAATGCGTTCCCGGAGTTCTTATTCCGCGGGCTATTTACGCTGTAAAACAACAGGCGAGAGTCTCTCGCACTACATGACAAGGCCCAAAGGAATCCTCGGAACTTAAACGCGTGTCACAACTGAGAGAATGGCTACGCGCTTTCGAAGGGCTGTGCTATCGCTGCTTAATGCTGTTAAGTTTCTGCTGCTGCTGCTCTTGTTGACCATGACAATCGCTGTGACGTTGATGGTTGCGATGGTTTCCGGAGCACTGCGACACGTCTCGTATAGCTCGAGCTGATCGGCACAAGATCGGGTGGCGTGTCAGGGGGAGGATGAAATTCTCTGAGTGAGACTGACTTTATTAAACATATCCCGAGGAGGCTAAGAAGGGGACATTCCGAACCTTAATTCAACCTGTAGGCTCCGCCCAGGATGGCGCTGGCAGCCGAAGGCCAAGCTTAGTAGTCAGTTTTAGTAGTTCGATGTCTAGTAGTCGATGATGCAGAGTCTACTTCGCCATTCGTTCGATTGTAGCAGATACAAAGCAGCAACGCTAAATGATCAGTATAGTGACATTTAAGCACGCCCCTGGGGCAGTCTACTGACCGTTCTACCTCTTCACGGTTCCCTTCGTCTTTCCATACCTGCCCGCGGTTGGCGCGCAAACGCAGGGCAAAGAGGTGTACTGGAATGTGGCCGCACGCTGTGGCCAAGGCGATTTGTCCATGTGCCTTTCGGCATGCGCAACTGCAGTCGCGACTCTCTGGCGCCACCGTGGAGATATTGCTAGGGGGAGTGGAGTACAATCCGGGCCACTATCCCGGCAGTATACCTGCGTGCGCTTAGAACAGAAAAAAAAAGAACCGTCCAAGAACAGAAAGAACGTCGAAATAAGCTTCGTCATGCGTGCACCTCCCGTCGCGGGAACCTCTGGCTCCTGGAGAAGTCTCGCGGAGCGCAGAAACCCCCCGCTGCGAAGTCTGGTTTCCCGGTCGCGATGGCACGATTTGCCGCGTGCAGCTATAGCCAGGTCATGCATCTCTCGGAACAGCTAGGCCTTGTTCCTATTTGTTAGGGCTATTTTTTTTTTCTTTTGCTCTGTCCGCGCCTTGACTTGTGGCCGTGGCTTTTCGCACGTTGCAAGTGCGCTTCGACACCGCTGAGTCTGCAGCCCATGTGGGATTCCGCGCTCCCTGCGTGGTAGCTGCTTGTTCCCTCTGTTCGAGTTGGAAAATTACGCTTGACGTTGACTTGGTTCATGTCCCGCGAAGTTAGATGTATTCTCTTTTGCTGGTCGTTCAGAGGACAAAGTGCGTGCCTTGCAGTACAAAGTCGAGGGCTATCTGTAAAATACCTGTAGATGTCTTGTGCACGTCTTCTATATGTATGTCACGTGCTGCCCGGCATGAGTACGACAGTGCATTAACCGTAGGCAAAAGAATCCTTGTGCGGAGAGAGCAAGTTTAGGAAAAGTGCGAAAAGGAAAGACAAAAGACGCTAAAGCCGTACCGCTAAGTTATTATGCTATAGCACTACTGGCTTGCTTGTTATGATTTTTGTTCTCCGTGTTGTATTTCTTTTTACTGCGCTAGTCACCTCGTGAGTACATATATTTGACTCAGCTACCGTCATAAAGTAGGCTGTAAGTCATAGCTTCACTTGTCTCTGTCATTCACTTGGTTTCGGGATAAACTACGGATAACCAACAAACCCTAGCTGTCCTCGTAAATTTTAGAGGGAGTAGTACTTAGCAGCAGGTGAGTGGATTCTCTGAACGCAGCGACTTGAGACAGATTGTAGACTTCTTGTAGCCAGACAAATGGGCCTAGAAGACTTTTACACGAACTTTTAAACTTCTTTCACCTTTCACAACGTCCTTTCTTTCGCGTTTGTTGTTATAAGCTTGTGGTACGGCATGGTGAGCGGGATGACGTCAGACACTACGACTTATTCTACCCGCTTATTCGTCTTCTTCGAACTGGCTATCCGTTCATGTGGCGCTCTAGCTTCTGGCGTTCTTCTCCAACCGCACCGTCCTCTCAACGCCAGATATTTATACCACTGCCTTGCCCTCTGTCTCGTTTCCCAACGCATGCCTCCAAAGGCACCAAGAAGCACTCATCTATATAAGCTTCTCGTCTCTGTGCCGCCAGGTCCGCGTCCTCTCTGCACCGACTCGTTCCTTTTCATCTTGTTGTCATTCTACTCCGTCGCTCGTTGCTAGGTGGCGGTAGCGTCGTCTTCTCTTTTCGGCGTCGTCGTCTCCGCAACTCTAACCTCGTTTAGGACCGAGTTGTATGGTACTGAAGGGAGGGGTGCGGTTGCATGCAGGAATGGCTCAGCGGCTCTGCGTGTGTGTCTGTTCGCGCTAGAGGTGAACGTCCTGCTGACCCCGACCACGTATACGCGTACGTCGGGCCTAGCCAAAGCCGAAGCCGGCAGGCAAAGCAAAGCAGCAGAAGGCATCATCCCGAAACCGCTGCCATCTCTCTCTTCCTCCTACCTTCCATCCAGTGTTGGTGGCAGGCCGTTTTGATTGACAATCCGGATGCAAAACTAGCCCTCCCCCCGTTCTTTTTTCTCTCTCACCTTCTTTCCTGCGTAGCTCTTGCGAAGCCGCCGCTGTCCGCCCTATTATACGGCGGGAGCCGACAGAAGTGATGTGACAGGTAGACCCCTCTCACGCGACCGGTACACGCGAGGAAGAGAGGGAGAAGGTGGAAGAAGCGATGGCGCAGACGTTTTAGTGCTGGGCCCTTCCACAGCCAGTCAGCGTTGTGTGGCTTGCCGCAACGACTCAGAGCGAGGCAAACCAGGGGTCTCTAGGTGCTGCTGGTGGTCGTCGTTATTACAGCGCTCCTTTTGTTATTGTTTATTCCGACGTCTCATTTTTTTACTTATAACGTCTGCAAAACGTATCTCTGCTGGCTCCCGTATATATGTCTTGCAACCGGATGGTGGATGCAAAGCCAGCAGGTTAGGCGCAGAGGTGCCTCTGTATCGTTGCCTATAGTTCATAAGTCTACCCGCACAAACGTAACCAGACGCGAAAAGGATGCAGGACACAGCACTATTTGCTGTGTCTTGCTCGCGTCATCTTGCGTTAGTGCTTTTGTACTTGTGAACTATGCATAACCAACTAGCCTGTCAGCAAATGTTTAGCGCGGCTGTTGTTGCTGTGGTCGAGTCTTAGTTGCAGCTCGGCAGACAGACTTTTTTTTTACCGAGAAGTCGCTCTGTATGCGGTCATGACGTGTTCCCGACGCTCTCATCATCCAACACCGGAAAGTGTTTTCACGCGCAAGTGCTAATGTTTAATGGAAGCCTCTACAACTCACAGACTTCACTGGCAAACAAAAAAACTGCGTCTGTGAGTTTACAGAGTGTGGTCTTTGAAGTTGCG
>WOVY01005460.1:62500-102500 GCA_013436015.1 Rhipicephalus annulatus
TATAATACACTGGTTTTGGGGCGCGGCATCTGATCCGAAAGTTCCGGTTAATCCCAGCCGGGGCAGTTGCATTTCGATGAAAGCAATATGCGAGATGTCCATTTAGTCTGCAATGTTAGTGCACCTTAAGGAACAGCAGATGATGGAGAAATGTTCGCCCCCCCCCCCACCCCACTTCGGCTTGCCTCATAATGAATGGCACCGCAGTTAATTGCCAGATATTATCGTTAGTAGTAGCAGTAATTTGCGTACGTATCAACTCGCTCACATTTCAGCACTTCGAATCCTCCACGGTGCCTTTAGCGATTTCTGTCCTGTATTGGCAGGTTTGCGAGAGGTACTGGGATTATTGATACCCCGCACCTCCACCAAAGGTCACGGGGGGTGAGAGAATGAATGAAATAATTATATTTACAAAACATACAGGGAGAGTCAGAAGCAGCCGCTGCCAAGATGGAGGTACAACAGCAACAACAACACGAGCCCGATCGCATTCGTCGTCTTCGTCGTCTACCTGATGCTCTCTTGTTGCCGATGTCGGGTAACAATATATTTCTTTATCGATAAAAAAAATAAGGCCGAAGCGAATGCTGTGTAACCGCCATGCTACAGAGCTCGTGAGGGAAACACAGATACGTCGCCGTCGCACAACCGTTCGTTGTTGCGCCTCGCTGCAATGTAATCCAGTGGTCCTTGCTCCTGCGTACTGAAATATATGCGCTGAACGCCTCGCGCACGCTCTATAATCATTCACGCGCGTCTTTGGGGCGCAGGCTGAGTAAATATGCGCGCTCACGTCTCCCTCTGATCACGTGACGTTCCCTCGCGCCATTATTCCCAATGAAGAGGAACGAGTGCCGAATGTATTACTCCGCGCGTTACATCTCTAGAAGGAAGGTGATATTGGGAGGGCGTGTGGGTACCGAAGACTCTCTCGATGCACTGAAGTGCGGAGGTTATTGTAATCGCGCTTTTTGTCTGCGTGTGTGGTACCGGGGTCTTCCGTCGGGTTCTCCTCGCTAATTACGTGCAGTGAAGCAAAAGCAAGAGCTAGGAAAGCTGTTTTCATCACGTCGGGAATGGCACCCAGTACACGTCTCCAATCCTCCTATGCACCGCGGCCGCTCGACTGCAGGGTAGCGGGTGGAGCGCTTTAATTTTCTTTCGGAAGCAGTTTCTTATGCACCATAAAAAAAAGGAGTATACATTACTCTTCACGGTGACTCCTCATTCGCCCCGTGTAGGACTTTCTTTAGTTAGACACGTTAACTCTCTTTTGGGTGCCACAACTGTCTGTGGAGAATATAACGATCTCAAAAGAGAGTTCTCATGACTCCCTAAAGAGAGGCTTGTACACTTAAAGTCAGGACTCACAAACAGTCAGATGACTCTTTTGGAAGTGCAGTTAGCTTTCGTCATTGTCTCGTTTTAAGTCATGCGTTGCCGGGTCGCTTTCATGACGTCAGCACAATTGGTCGTCGTCGTCATTTCATTATGAGTATCATCACCATATTCGTTGTAGTGTACGTGCTTGCACCCCAAGGAAATGATTCTTTTTTTTTTAAGTTCTGGCTTGCCACGTATACGACTCTAAAAGAAGTACGTTATCTCTCTCGTGAGTGGCATCACTCTTCGAAGAGAGTATAATGACCTCCAAAGAGAGTGCATCTTTAAAGAGAGTCAAATACGTGGCAAGCCGTAACTCTTGTTCATAAAAAAGTCGAGTGACTCTTTTCGCCCCACAATGTACGACGCGCTGGCAGGCAGGCGGGCAGGCAGGCAGGCGGGCAGGCAGGCAGGCAGGCAGGCAGGCAGGCAGGCAGGCAGGCAGGCAGGCAGGTGAATGGACGGACAGACAGACAGGCAGACGGACGGACGGATGGAGACAGACGGAGAGATAGACGGAAAGACATACGTACAGACAGACGTATAGACAGACGTACAGACGTACAGACAGACAGACAGACAGACAGACGGACGACGACGGACGGACGGACGGACGGACGGACGGACGGACGGACGGACGGACGGACGGACGGACGGACAGGCAGACAGACAGACAGACAGACAGACAGACAGACAGACAGACAATGAACATTAATCGATTCTGATGAGTTACTGACTACGTTACTGCGTCGATATCTGTCTACAGCTCAGGAAAACACCACATTGGCGTAAAGATTTCATCTGTGGTTTCGAGCGTGTCGTCCATGAAGTTAATTGACTGGTGTGGTTGACTTCGTTAAATGGAGGTTTTGACGCAATCCGCTTGGACGCTCACTCGACAGCGTCACTATAGCTTGCACACTCTGTATAATACATTTTGATACTTTGCTCTCTTACCGTGTAATTACGGCGTGTCAGGAAGGATGGAGTATAGCGTGAGTAGATCTCTCGATACAGTAAAATGGATTGGGATCCCGACTGACTTGGTCACATGGAGGCTGATTAGCTATAGCCTCGCTTCAAGGCTCGGCTTGTAGACGCCATGACTAGCGCAATCTGTAGCACACTTTAACTGCCGCCGCCTTCTTTCGTTGTTAGTCACGCAATTCTCGGTATACGAATAGGCCGACCGCGCGTTACACGAATAAGTGATATCACAGAAACGGTTGGCGCCAGCCTTTAGTGCGTTCGTCATTTGGCAGTCGCTACGCCGTAGTTTGCTATGACTTAACTAAGAAAACTTAAGGACTGCGCAGCGCGAAATGGAGCGCAAAATGGTGGGCGTAACTTCAAAGAGGTTGGAGGACGGCAGTATGGGTCGGAGAACAAAGAACTGATGGGCTATGGCATATTAGTGATATTTTTGATATCTAGTGTGGTTGATATTAAGCGAAAGAACTCGCAGGGTCTCTTGGGCATCTGCCTCGGTCGACTCAAAGGCGACAGATACATTATTTTTTCTAAGGCGGTGTATTGAATCCACGCCTCCCTTCCCCCTCCCCCCCCCTTTTTTCTGCGAAAGGTTTCTAATGTGGTATCGCAATGCCTCCAAGATCGGAGAAATTAAGCCCTTTGCTCTCCTCGCGTTGTTTTGCACGGCATCCGGGATCGGTCCACCGCTTTGGCCAAGCAATGACCGAAGGCACATCATGCTTGGCTAGGCAATGGCCAAGCATGGTGACGTCATTGCATGACGTCGCCATTAGTCTCCACAATGGATTCACTGGGACAGGATGTGAGATCGCCATGGGAGGGCCCACCTGCTCCTCTATACTGTATCGCAGGCTTGGGGTTAGAATTTGGAAGAGAGGTAAGGTAGGGGATGTGGATGAGGAGAAAGATACAGATCATTTGGAAAGTAATAGAGAGTAATGGTATGGTGGTTTAGCGGATGGATGGGGGAGCGTGTGCTAGAGTAGATAAAAGAGCGTTGGATAGTATTGAGTAAGAAAGAAATAGTGAGAAATGATGTGACTATCACCGGGAAAGCCACGTGCGGGTTCCCGGGCCGGTTGAATCAGCGAGCGTTTTGTCGAACATTACAGTGGATTCAAAATGACGTCACAATGACGTCGCAAAACTTGGCGAGCTATGATGCCGTCACGTGATCGTGATTTTTGCATCAATCGGGTTGGCGTCTCCCCTTTAATTTAGGAGATGCTCAGGTGGAACGATTGCCGACCCTTTAGGCCAGGCTGACCCCGCTTTGCAACACCACCACCACCACCACCACCACCACCACGGGGGACGCCGACGCGAGACGCCGGTCAATTTTCCTGTTTTATGAGGCACGTGAGGCTTTCGCCATAATATGCAGCTCTGCCGGTCGCGTAATAAGTCGTACTGATTAATTGAAGCCAATGCTTATAACAATTGGACGGGCGCCTAATGAAAGAAAGCTAGGGGAAATAAAGTGCACCCATGACAACAGCGAGTTGGATGGAGCGGTGAAGCTAAGGAGTTCGCCGGAATAAAATGGAACCAACTCCCGCAAAATAGGATGACTTGGAAGTAGTTGTGAGAGGCCTCGCAGTGGCCATGAAAGTTGGCTGATCGTGATAATGATCTATCATGATCATGCCTTATTATACCCCTGAGCCACCTCCGTATACTTGCTCCAATAGACTGAACTCGCATCCCAATACTCCCGTCCAAAGCGTAGAGTTGCCTATGGATACATGAGGGAACATTGGCGCTTTTGTGTCTACGGAATCTGCAACGCACGGCGCTTCAGCGAGCATATAAATGATGGGTAGTACACGGATTTGTCTAAATTTCGCATTGCGGGCTTCGGTTGACTTCGCGTGGCTTTAAATTGCTTTGTCACGAAACGAATACCAGAAACTCTTGGGCAGTCGCACTTCAACCTTTCAGGTTCACCACTTGAAATCGGCTCACGAAGTTTACCACTGTCCGTTCTTTGATTCGAAACAAAACCAGAAGACAAAAATTTCGCCATATCCACGAAGTGAATGATGATGAGTGGGCGAAGCTCCGGAGGTAAACCTGGTAAATTATGAATCCTCTGTACATTTTGCCCACTCGATTTTATTACATCGCTCCCCCTAGCGTACGTCGCCGCACTAAATCGAACGATTGCCTTCAACCAATGACACGCGCCATATGTGACATCATTCCTATTTTATAAGATCTCGCGTCTTTCATCAACTACAAGTACCGCTTTCTAGTTTATAACATCTTGCATCTTTTCATCATCAGCTACAAGTACCACCATCTAGTAAACACTACAAGAACTAAACGAGAGGTGGCTACATACAGGAGACGGTACCGCCATCTAGTGAACACTGCAAGAACTAAACTAGAGGTGGCTACATACAGGGGATGGTACCGCCATCTAGTGAACACTGCAAGAACTAAACTAGAGGTGGCTACATACAGGCTACAGGGGACGCACAGCCCACGCCCTAAGGAGCTTCGCCCCTAAAAACTATTGGAGCCACAAATGCGCTCGAGACCCGCAAGCACGAAGGCTGGGCTAATCCGAGTACCACCCATCATTCTCATGGTCGCTGAACGATCGCAACACCAGAGTCTTTTCTTGTTAGTTTTAGGAAACTACGGTTCAAACATAGCCTCCAAGATGGCGGGCGCGCGGCCGCCATCTCGGAGGCCATGGTCCACAGCGCGCACTTTGCTGCGTCGTATATACCCTCCGCTTGCATACCTTTGTCGCCGCTGCTCGGCGTACTCGCGAGAGACGGAGTCTTCAGAAACGCCCATAGAAGAAACAAACACACAAAAAAGGATGCCGTCTTCTCTCGAAAGACCCGAGCTGTCTTTTTTTTTTTTTTTCTCGGGGCGACTTCATAACTCGTGACGGCGTTGCCGTTTTCGAAGAAGGCGTGAGTGTGTGCGTCGTGCCGTCCGCAACCGCCGCGAAGAGTTGTTGCGTCGGCGAAGAAGAGGGGGCGAATAAGAAGAAACGATGTGGCGAAGAAGAGAGCGGGAGATCGCTGCGATGAGCTGCGGCGGGCTAGCAGCTTCGGGGCCGATATGAGGGCGTAGCGATGCCGGTCACGTACGCCTTCCACGATGACGCGGCCGCATGCGGCAACGAACCGAGCCGTCTCCGCCACTGCACTCGAAGCGAAGAAGGTTCAACAGCGCGAGCTCTTCACCCGAAGAAGAGTGTTGCGCGATCTCAGTTCCTTAACGGTCGCATAATCTACCGCAGTGGCCTTCCTCTGTCTCTTGAGTTCTGTGCGTGCACGTTGTATTTACATACGGACGCGCGCTTGTGTTTTTTGCCTAGCAGGGAGGGTTCTACCGTTTTCCCGAAAAAATCCTATACTGCACATTTTTTCCGCGTGAGGTGGATGTTTGGAACAAGCTTGATGGTGCATTGCGTAGACTGAACACTGTAGAGTTCGGGAAAAAAATTTTTGTGTTAGTCACATAAATTTGTGCGCACTATTTGTTTCTGTGCTTTTGTTGATTTTTCTGTACCCGCTCCTGCAATGTCCCAGGCATGGGACAGCAGTATTTGTAAATAATAATAAAAAATTAATGAACACATGCACGCACATATACAAACACACGCACTACATAGGTGAAGTATGGTTATTACCCCCCCCATCTCAAAAAAAGAAAAAAAAGAAAAAAGAAGTCACGCTACCGATGTGCGCGGGAGTGTTGGTATGCTTGAGTTGGGTGTATATCTAGTGATGTTGTGAGTGCTGTGTGTGTGTGTGCTTTTGTTTTGAAAATAGGCGCGTGTAATGCATGTGTGCATGTGTGTGGTTGTGTGTGTTCGTTTGTGCGCTTTAAGTTGGGTACGCACCGCGTTTGTTATGTGTCCATCGCGTCCTGTAGGCGTGTGCGAGGTTGAGGCATCGAGAAAACGAGCTTCAGACAACGGATGAAAGAAAAAAAAAGTTACAATGAGGTGATCGAGTGCGTCTCACGTCGGCCTACCTTTGGTCCCAGAGTTTTCGGATGTGGGATGGAAGCTGTTCTAGGGATGCAACACCAGGGTTCTTAGACTGCAATTGTAGTAAAACAAAACAACAAACACTGTCCTCATAATTCTCTCTACATTAACATTACACAATGACTGAGCATGTCCGACTCGATTGGAGTATGAGCCAATCTTGGCACCCCCCTTAAAATAACAAGGAAGGGGGGATAGAAATGAGCGAACTCTCGCTCCCTCCTCCTCCCCCTCCGCCCTCCCTGTGGGCAGCTATGGTATCGATGAGGCTGAAACAACCATTGGGCAACCAACAACTACGCCAAACATAGACAGTCGGGTTAACGTTTGCATAAAAAGAAAAGCAAGCAACCTGACACACTCAGCCGTGAGGCCTGTCTACGGCGGCATCTTAAAAGACCGGCGAGGTTCGTTAGAAAAAAAAAACAAAGGAAGAAAGACTGGTTCTTCGTCTTCGTGTATGGGGTTCCTTTCGATTTATTTTTACGTAAGCTTTGATCCGTCACCCCCCGTATAGCTATGTCGGTGGAAGCATCGCTGTCTGCGGCTTTGCGCATTCCACGGCGACATCAACAGGTACGTCTGCAGGGGCCGATATCGCTATAAAAATTGAATCCAAAGTGTTTGTAACGTAACGCGGTCCCACTGTAGCTTATACAGCTTGTAAGCGAAGTGGGCGCTTCCAAAAAAAATTATCTGGGCCACTTTAAAGGGCAAAAGCGTGATCGTTATCATCGGACGTTGTCATACGTCTTTTTTCTTTTCTTCGTGACGGTTCATGTTGCTGTGACGATAGGCGTCCGACCTTCGCGCGTTAACGAGGGTGTTTAATTCACCGCTTATCATTCGGAATAGTTTCAAAGGCTTGTGTGTTTTAGTCCTTTAATCTGTTTTCTCTTTGTCATCATCATCACCATCATAATCATCATCATCAGCCTGACTACGTCCACTGCAGCAAAAAGGCCTCTCCCATGTTCCGCCAGTTAACCCGGTCCTGTGCTTGCTGCTGCCAATTTATACCCGCAAACTTCTTAATCTCATCTGCCCACCTAACCTTCTGCCTCCCCCTAACCCGCTTCCCTTCTCTGGGAATCCAGTTTGTTGCCCTTAATGACCAGCGGTTATACTGTCTACGCGCTACATGTCCGGCCCATGTCCATTTCTTCTTCTTTATTTCAACTATGATACCCTTAACCCCCGTTTGTCCCCTAATCCACTCTGCTCTCTTCTTGTCTCTTAAGGTTACACCTATATACCATATGTCTTTCCATTGCTCGCTGAATCGTCCTCAATTTAAGCTGAACCCTCTTTGTAAGTCTCCAGGTTTCTGCCTCATAGCTCAGTGGAGATTTTGTGGACAATCTGAAATAGTCGGCTGTATATGTTGCCCTTCGAAACAGACTCGTCTTAAAGTGCAGCCAGTACATGCTTGCCGTGCACAATCTCACGCATGCCGTGCACAAGCTGATTTATCCGTCGGGTATTGCTTCCCGCTATGAAGTTTTTTTTTATGTAATCGTTGTTTGTGGATGAGCTAGAAATATGCGTCATTATGATGATCAGGCAAAAAGCACGTGCCTTGTTATTGCTACTGTGCAGTATTGAAGAACTCTGTATCTGTAATTCTGAGCGTGCTAAGACTTACGACCTAAGTAGGTCGTTGTGACAAACGTTCAGTCGAGTATAACGTTATCGGAGTTGAAATCAAGCTTGATCGCGTGCGGCCCATCTGTGTTATTACTGCATCTTTCTTTCTTTCTTTCTTTCTTTCTTTCTTTCTTCTTTCTTTCTTTCTTTCCTTCTTTCTTTCTTTCTTTCTTTCTTTCTTTCTTTCTTTTTGTGCGCGTGTGGTAGCGTTAGGATTTCGTTCAGAGAAAATGTCTGAGTGAGTGGAATCCGCATCACTTTTTCCGAGCGAATGTATCTATATTTCGACGACGCTCGAGGCAGTACTTCGTATTCCAGATGATTCAACAGGGCGATAAGCGCAGTTATTAGAGAAATATTAGCTAAATAAGAATGACAGGCCGAGCTGTACCACTAGTTTGGGCATGTGACGTGTTAGCGAAGGGTCTGCTAAAGGGAGAGACAGCGACGTAGGAGGGAAAGAGGAGCAAAAGAAATGCGAGGAAAAAAAATCACGCTTTATGGGCACGTTTTAAATCGGATGGTAAAAATTAATGTCGAGTCCCTCACCGGAAACTTCCGCTTACTGACTAATCGCTCACAATGAGTCACACTCACTCAATCAATCAATCAATTAATCACCCCATCACAATCATTCCCTTACCCTCTCACCCGATGACTCGCTCTCAGTCACTCTCTCACTTGCTCGATCATTCACTCATACGCGTTTTTGAGTGATCTCACTCATGATCACTCACGCTTAAGATCGTAGCAGAGGGCGAGACGCAATCACTTTCGGAAAAAAAAAACGAAACAAAAAACAAATGTTGAAAGACGGTGACGAAATTTTCTTCACTCGTCGTCTCTTTGCGCGCGTGTACTCTTGGGTTGTCTGTTGTGGACGCTCGCACTTCCATCGAAGCTCACGAAATTGAATGATGTCCTTGTCAATACAGGCCGGTTTGAGTGGCACCTTGCAAAAAAAAAAGAAACAAGTTAGTGAGAGAACTAAAAAGAAAATTGGCTTCGACGTCGACGAGCTCTTTCAAGTGGGGAAAAAAAGTGACGTCGCCGAAGACGTGTGACCTCTTGCCAACAGACAGGTGCGAGTTGTGATTGGCTGATGGGGTGGCGCTCTGCGCTTTATAGCTTCGCGGAAATCACCAGGCTCGCGACCTTCGACTGTCAAAAAGGAGCTTCAAAATGGATTCCAAGGACGACGTGGTTGTGTCTTTAGGAACCTTATTTGTTTTCGTTTCTCCCAGCTGTCGCCGTCTGGCAAGCGTTTAGACTTTTGATTTCTAAGTTTTCTTATGTCGCGAATCCAAATAA
This sequence comes from Rhipicephalus annulatus, assembly GCA_013436015.1. Lineage (NCBI taxonomy): Eukaryota > Metazoa > Arthropoda > Arachnida > Ixodida > Ixodidae > Rhipicephalus > Rhipicephalus annulatus. The sequence continues at coordinate 71,856 of WOVY01005460.1, forward strand.
TTCCGAGGCCGTGAACTGCCAAATGCATCCCAACGTCGCTTTTCGTGCCGGGATTAGTCTCTTAGATATGGTAAGGATGACAGCTGACAGATGGGAGCACATCATTAGGGTCATAATGTGGTTGATGATGCTGATGAATATTACGTGTGGAAACACAATTCACAGTTAACTTCATTTGAACAGTTTTAAAGGTGGGAGCCGACAGATGGAAACAGATCGTCATCATCATCATCACGTGTTTGATGGTGTTGATGATTCTCAGAGGAAAAAAAAAAGTAGTTCAATCCATTTCGGGTCCAATCCAATCCAAGCCCCAAATTATGCGATTTGTTTTTTTTTATTTTCGAATAATAACGACTGCATTTTGTGAAGAAGTGTTCTATTCACTCGTAGTCAACACTTGGTGAGTACAACTGGAAAAGTGTCAGGCCAATGTTGTCCACTTCGTCGTCTTCATCATTCCGTGAGCCAGCGTGTTAGAACGAGGGCGTGAACAAAACAACGCAGAAAACGCTTGCGGTGACAGTGAAGGAAAAAAAAAAGCGCACGCAAAGCACAGAAATATTTATTACTTTAAGCATCCTCTGCCGCCAGGTTCTTGGCCCATCGCCCTTTGTGGGTGAGAGCCATTCACATGAGGTTGTCGTCGTTGTCATTATCATCATCATCATCATCATCATCACTTGTTGCGATTTAGAACTACGAAAAACCCTTTTAAAATACCTTTACGTGGTATTAGTATGGACTTATCTGTGTCTGTCATTTTGTCTTTTGGAGCTTCCATTTCTGGGTTCTCTAATGCAACAGTCTGCGCGGCCGTCCGGGAATATATTGATGAAACTAATAGGTTGACTAATTAATCTATTTCACTACCATAACGTGTCTACAAAACTATATACGTGATAAAAATCAGATTATTGCTCTATTCTAAAAATAAATTCGTTTCTTTAATTAAATGCGCTAGATCAAGCACCACACTTTCCTAGGTTATCGGTAATCTTTCTATTATATCCATATTGTTTGAAATCTGAACAATAATTTTAAAACCACTCGATTCTTGGTCAATCCCCCATAGTGGGTATGCGCCACGGTCAATAGGTGAACAAGAACAACAAGAACTCATTCGCATTATTGCGCTTTCTCATAACCCAGTTGCAGTATTCTGTGTCCATGTGCTTCGATTTCCTGCAGCTAAGTCGCCTTCGCACGGCCAATTGGTAATATACTGGTTTGCTCAAATGATAGAACGACCGTCTCAGATAGGTGATGGTCCCGGGCTCGATACGCTGACCAGGATTAATCTTTCTACAGCCAGAAGCTTTCCTGTTTGTAAAATTCGTACGGGTTTCTCGTGGCTTCGTGTTACAAACGGGAGGGGGGGGGGGGGGCAGGAATTCATACCCAAGAAACTGGGTGCCACCTTAGCTTGCCTCCACTGATGCTGCCAATCCTACGACGCTACACAATTTCTAATCGTGTGCCCCGGTGCCGTAGAGAGACGACTAACCGGCAGGGTACGTGAACTGTCCTTTTCGCATAGAAAAGCAATGAGTTCATAAATATTCATCACGATCAGCGCACAAAAAGCAAAAAAAAACACAACACCACTGGGTTAGTGAAGTCCAGGTTAACACACTTAAAAAATCCAGTTGAAATAGCGATGAACTTTTTTGTGCGCTGATCGCGATGAGTATGTTCCGATTTGCTATTTTACTTGAGTGCATAAACGATTTTCGGATACGCTTTAGTATTCCTTTAGATGCCAACGACTGAGTTCCAGCATTGGGAAGCCCCACATTGCCCACCTGAGACACACCACTGAGACCTTGCATGTCGGTGGCAACGGGGGAGGGGGGGGGGGGGGAAGACGACGGAGCATTTCTACACGGAGGTGGTGTAGTGGCGTCGGTGGTCTCGAGCCGCAGTGGTGATAAGGGTGTCGTAGGCAGGTGGCGTTTAGATAAACTACTGGACCCGGCCGGCCTGACCGGAGGACCCACAAGATCGCGCAGTTCCTGGACCTCATCATACCTCTCAGCGCGGCATACGAATGAAATAGAAACAAGATTATGAAAAAGGAATGAGCCGGGCACTACCATCCCTTCGTCTCGTTAGTACCGTGCAGCCTTGCGGATCCTAGGCATCGAAATTGGCTGTAGCTTTCAGAAGGACCATTTTTCAACATTTGGGATAAAGTATGTGTACTTGGCGCTCTAGAAGACGACGCAGCAAAGACGAAGACTTAAATGACGCAATGTGTTGGTCTGAAGTTGTTCGTCAGGGATAGTCGTGCGTCAATTGTCTTCGTTTTCTTTTGGGATAGTTTTGCTTACGGATACGTAGCAACTAGCTTGCACTCAGACGCTCTTAAGTTAACCTCCAGAAGAATCGTCTTTGAAAAATGAACCAACTAGCTCATATGAAGACATTACCAACGTCTACCTTGACTGCTGCATATATGTCACCAAATTCGTGACTCATGAATTGTATCGTTGTTTGCTCATTATCAGGCGACTCTCACTCTCGCTTAGCACCGTTTACTCACCATAACAATATACGTCATCTTGATTAGTATGCTGAATCAGTAGTTTAGTATCCTGGTTCCTAAAAATCCCAGGATTTTGTATCTTGGAACCCAGTAGCCCTGTGGCACACTTCTGCTGTCTGCACGCCGTGAAACTCGGGCAGTGTGCATTGCGTCATCGCCTGTCCACCAATCAGGCGACAAACATCTTCTCATGCTTAGCTTCTTCTGCTCATCATCTGGTGACTTCTTTAATTCTTGTTTAATGTCGTCTGCTTAATACCAGATTGTGTGTCCAGGAACCCAGTTGTACACTTCCGTTTCCTATGTGTCGCAAAACTCGAGCACGGTGCGTTGCGTCACTGTCTTCTCACCAGTTGGGTGACGCCATTTTAATGCTTAGCGCCTTCTGCTCACACTTTGGTAATGCCCTTATTGTTCAGCTCAGCGTCTTCTACTCGTCCGCAGATGACGTTGCAGAACACACAAGGCAATAGGAACTCACCCATGCGAAGCTGCCGTCTGCATTTTCGCGAAGATCGCATGGCTTACATTGCATCGTCTTCTTAACACCATCACACAACGCCCTTGTTAAGCATAATATGATTGTTCAGTATTCTTCGCTCACTCACAGCAACTTCTGTCTCAGCGTTGTCTGAGCAAAACCCCGAGACCAGACAGACATGACCGCCGAGAGCCCAAGAGAGGCCCTTGTAATTTTCGGACGGCATACTGAACCCCTGTATACCAGTCACACCATTGCACAGATTTGATGTCGCAGAACGTATCTAATCACCGCCAGAGTGAAAGTGTCTCCCTCCATACAAATGGAAAAGCAAATTGTCCCTGTGTGCGATGGCCGAATTCCGCACTGCATGTCTGTATCGGAAGAGTATAGGTAGCAGCGCGGGGCATGGGCAGATAGAGACGCGGTGTGGTTCCGATTGCATCCCGTGGTCAAGGAGCACCCAAAAAAGAAGTAAGTTTCAACTAACGATGGATATATGGCGGAAAGCCAAAAAAAGAAAAGCATATGGGGAGGGTGATCGCAAAGTGATGCGACTGGTGGCGTTGATAGGACTTGGGTCTATTGGCAAGTGCTACGAGGTTGTATTTTTCCGAGCCGCGTCCGTTGAAAGCTGAAGTGTTGTAGGCCTAGTCGTTCGGATGTCCCCTCTGTGTCGCGTCGGTGGCTTGAGAGACAAGAACTAAGCAAAAAAAAAACGAGAATGTTCCCCAGTGGACTGACGGGGCGGGATCGATATGAGGAGGTGAAATGGCGGTTGAAGGGGGGAGGGTGGTAGGTTATGCGAAAGTGAAAAGCCGCGCGCGCCGATAAAACAGGGCGTACGCGCGCATACGAATGAGATTTGAAGCACTCGACGACGTACGTGCATTCACCGCGGCGTTAGTGGAGTCGATGGACGAGTCGCGACTGAGGGCATTGTCACTGCACCTGAGCCACGCTTGCACGACCTGATGAGCTGTGTCGGGTATGCTGCAGAGTTCTTCACCCGTACCAGTTCTGGAACTGCCCTTCAACTCTGTATACTCGACTTTACGCAAGAGACACGTCGGTACAGCCACCTCGGGCTAGTAAACGAATGTTTTCTCATTTGCGTATATAGTAACAACACTTTATTGAGGTCTCGAAACGTCAACTGGACCAATCTGTTTCCATCCGTATATGCGTCTACCATAGCACTGTTTTTTTTTTTAGTTATTAAATAGCCCCGCCACGGTGGTCTAGTGGCTAAGGTACTCGGCTTCCGACCCGCAGGTCGCGGGAGCGTGTCCCGGTTGCGGCGGCTGCATTTTCGATGGAGGCGGAATTGTTGTAGGCCCGTGTGCTCAGATTCGGGTGCACGTTATAGAACCCCAGGTGGTCGAAATTTCCGGAGCTTTCCACTGCGGCGTCTCTCATAATCATATGGTGGTTTTAGGACGCCAAAGGCCACATATCAATCAATCAATTAATCAATCAATTAGTTATTATATATATGCAAAACGGCAAGATTAATAGACTACTTGGCGACACCGAGACCCATCCATAGATCACACCGTAAGTGTTCTATAAGTAGACTATAGGTATCTTGAGGTACGGTTTGATGACGATATATATATATATATATATATATATATATATATATATATATATATATATATATATATATATATATATATATATATATATATATATATATATGTGTGTGTGTGTGTGTGTGTGTGTGTGTGTGTGTGCGTGTGTGTGCAAGCATGGTGGTTTGCGTGGCCAGTAGATCCTCCGTGAGCGGTCACAACGTGGTTTATTTCGACGTTTCGGCCTAGAGTCTGGCCTTCATCAGGATCCTGATCACACTTGTGTTACAAAAATGTTTAACGATTCAGAGTACATAGTACCCTACTACGGGAGAGCACAAAGCCGTCCCCACACGTGTACAGATGAAACCAAACGGGATCTGAGCGTGACCTACATTATCAAAAATACAGGGGCCGTCGGTGTTTACAAATGCGAGTGAGGCCCTCAAAGGTGCTCCGGCCCCGTGCGTGTTTGTGCGCAACATTTTGAGAAACCAATTTTCTCTTGGTTGTGGGCTTGTAGGCGATCAGTCGTACGTGATGTGACAATCTGGTGTTTTATCGAGGTGCTTGAATCGACTGGTCGTTTCGCGTTGCCGCGTTTCATTTGTAGCCTGGATATGAACGCGTAGCCATCGTTGTTGCATGCAGCATTTGAAGGGTTGCGCTGTCAACCAGCTGGGTGGATGTCTTATTCCCGGTGTGTAGGAAAGAAGACGTTTGGTGGGAGAATTGCGCATTTTGAAAGAAAGATAGAAAAAAAAAGAAAGAAAGAAAGAAGAAGGAAAGCAAGAAGGAAGGAAAGAAAGAAAGAAAGAAAGAAATAAAGAAAGAAAGAAAGAAAGAAAGAAAGAAAGAAAGAAAGAAAGAAAAGAAAGAAGGTAGCACATTAGACATGCCAACCCAATTTTCGCCTGTCCCATTTATCTCAATAAGACAAGACCTCCTGAATTACTTAATAAATAAAATGAACAAAATTGTTAAAGAAGCAGAAGTACTTTCGCCTTTCTACGATTAACTTGTCTAGGCATGAGTATGAGCAGACGACGCCACGATTTCAAGTTCGGAGGCTTTTGAGACGCAACTAAAGCGAGGCACCAGTGCCAAGCCGAGTGAAATCGAAATAAATCGACGAAGCTGTACTTTCACTCCGCTCTTGTCCCAAGGTGTTTCTAGCATCTCAGCGAGTGTGTGTACGCTGCATACGTTTTTTTTTTTTTTGTATCTAGAAAGCATCACCAGCAGGCACTCTCAATTGTCCGCTCACTGTCCTCTCTTTACGACACTCCGGCTCGCACCAGATCCTTGCATTTTAGCACCGCGGAATCAAGTCGGGGTCGTCAACTCCCGTCCTTGTGCTTTCTTTTATTTCCCCTTGTTTAATTCGTTTAGAACTTGCCGCCTAAAGGTGTCCTCTTCACTTCGATCGCTCTGGTGGTGCGTTGTTGCTTAAAACGCGTCAGGTTGACGCCTTCGCGCCCTGTGTAACGCTCCGTGTCACGCAATCCATGCAGCGCAGTTAAGGCTACCTGATTAGTGTCAACCAATCGGAGCACAGCGAAGCGGCTACGTGAATAGTGTCCACCAATCGGAGGACAGCGGAACAGGGAAATTGGATGCCCTGATGTGACCAGCGCTTACTAGCTTCCGTTCAATGTTAAAACGGAAGGTGGCGTTTCACTGGGATGATTCGTCTTTAATTACGAATTCACCGGACTATTTATCTGCCTAGAACAATGGTTGAGTGCTATTCTATTTCAATCGCAATGAAACGTCCATCAAAGGTAACAATATTAATGAGAACTAACCAACAATGATGTTGGCGTCACGTATTACGTGACGCCAATGCGCACGAAGAAGTGTTCCACACTCGCCGTAATAGCTACTAGCTGCGCCGATTAACACTCCCAGTTTGAAATGCACATATACGAGTATATACCCCATAAAGTGGACAGAGGGATGACCGCCGCTGTAGCTCAGTTGGTAGAGCATCGGACTCGTCATTCGAAGGCCGCAAGTTTCGCTCCCTGCTAGCAGCAATTTATCTTTTCGTCCACTTTTCTTCACATTTGCATTACCATTACTGCTAATAACATCCCTTTATAATATCTTTGGCTTCATTGTCAGTTAGTTCTCACGAGTATTGTATCTGATTAAGAAAAAGACGAGCCCTTTAAATTTCGACTGCTTTCTTTTTACTAAATGCAGTAAATTTTCGGTTAAAGTAATACAGAATCTCAGAGTTGCCAGTAGCTCACGTGGTAAGATTCGCCTGTCTCCACTTTCCCACAATAACACGCACCTTGGCGGTTTTTATCTACATAGAGTTGCCTAAAGTTAACTCTGGGGCACTCTGGCGCTGAGTTCGTTCAGCGACCATGGGAGTGGTGGGTAGTACATGGATTTGCCTATCCTTCGTGCTCGCGGGCTTCAAACGCACTCGTGGAAGTGTTTATTTCCGGGTTTTGGTTTTGTTTCGAATTTAAGAACGAATCGTTTTTTTTTTAACTTCGTGACCCGATTTAATATTGTTGAGCCTAAGAAAGGTTAAAGCGGTAAAGCGCAACTCTTAAACTTCTTTTTTCCTTACAAGGTAGTTTCAAGTCACGCGAAGCCAAACAGAGCCGAAAGTACGAAGACAATCCATCATTCCCATGCTCGCTGAAGTGTCATGCGTTTCAGCTCCCGTAGACACTAGCGCCATAGTTCTTTCTAGTGTATTTTTAGGAACGGTCTATGCTTCTCTACATGACGGGCTGTCGCGATCCCTGTACCGTACTCTTCACTGCCCTGCACGGTGTGTAGTTGGGGGGTTCCAGGCTTGGGAGGGCGCTTTGAAAGCCCCGACACACTCGCGTATGCCGCGATATGCAATTGTACGTGGAGGCACGCGAGGCGCTGAGTGGATTTCTCCGGAATAGTAGATGAGGTAAAGAACTGAGTCTCCGTCTTCCTCCTCGCAGCCTTCAATCTGCCTTCTTCCATACCGGCCGCCCGAGCGTAATGGCCGATGAGTGCTCTACGCGATAACGGGTGTATACACCTGGTATCCCGAGGCGATGTTTCGGAATATCTGGGTAAAGACACCAGGGGGGGGGGGTGCGGCGCGAGGGGGGGGGGTACTTTCTAACGCGCTTTGCCAATCTAAATTAAATGCGACCAGTATATATAAATGCCTTTCTGTTTTTGTTTGTGTGTTAAGGGAGTGTTGTGGATTGATTTGGGGGGGGGGGCGGAGAGGCTATCGTCGATTTAAATGGGTACATGAAAAGAGAGGTCTGCATTTAGGGTTGGTATCTATACCTTTTTGTTTTTTATTTATTTCGGCTTATTTGTGGTAATGTATTTCACCGGCGAAAGGCGTCGAAGTGGCCGTGAGGACTGGAGTAAAAAAGCAGCTGAGAAGATAAACGATTGTGTGTGTGCGTTGTGTGTGATATTGCGAGAATATATTTTTGAATTGTTATTGTTTGTCTTTGGATGTACGCGGAACGCTGTCGGTGCTTCTTCTTTATAAAGCGTTTTCGGCGACGTGTTGCTTTTATGGGAGGTGTCCATATTGCTTCGATGTTTTCCCCGCGAGCTCGCTTGCCGGGGCCTTATCATATTCCGTTTCTTGCGCCTACAATCGAATCGCCGCTATCGGTAACTCTTTAGAGCCTCCCGTGTACCTGACCCTCAGTGTGCCTGATGATGTCTCTTGTCTTTTTGCTCCGTGCTTACGCGATTGGGCTAATGCAGTGCGCATTGGATTTTGCGTTTTTCGCCTTCGCCTAGTCGGACTGCTCTTTGTCGGGACTAAGTTTTTCTTCGACCGGTGTGTTCTTTGTCTTTATTTTTTATACAGGTGCTTCGCATTAAAAGGGTCGGCACGTGACGCATTGCCAGTTAGCGTATACGGACGTCAAAATGGCTGATTTGGCCGTGTCTTAGCTGTCCTTGTCTACGTAACGCGTTCGTACTTGAAGGAATATATGAACATCCCATCCGCATGTGGCCCCCACGACGTGGTATACATTTCAATGTGTGCCACACGCGACTGAGCTGCTTCTAATGGTAATGAAGATGTAATATGATCTCTGTCTTAGACTGATAAAATGTACTTGCACGAAGATACCTTTATGTACGTCAAGTATATGCTGAATAGTTTGCCGATAGTGTGTATTAGTGTATTTTTACCACCACAATTGCGTCCATTGTTTTGTCTTCAGACAACGAGTTGTTTTTTTTTAGATTTGTGAATGCAAACTGAAAGCTGTTGTCGAAAAACTTATATTTTACGCCTTTGCCCAAGCTCTTGTATTCACTGTGATAGTGGCAGTTTTGGGAGTCCTTAAGCTTAGGAGACTCTTTAATCACTTGACATTGGGAATTTCTTAGTGACTTCATTTTCAAAGTGATCGGCAATGGGTGATTACAACAAGCTGAACGCTTTCACATTGGTTCTTCGCAGGTGCACGAGCTGTGCGACAACTTCTGCCAGCGGTACATCAGCTGTCTGAAGGGCAAGATGCCCATCGACCTAGTGATAGACGAGCGCGACAGCAAGCCCGGGGACCTGGGCGACAACAACAACAACCACAACAGCAGCGGCGGGGGCTCGGGGGGCTCCGGAGGAGGCGGAGGGGGCGGGGGAGGCGGGGGAGGCGGAGGCGCGGGGGGCCGCGGTCACCACAACCCCGACACCACGGGCCACAACAGCACCGACAGTTCCTCCACGCCGGATCAGGTCAGTACTGTGCCTTCTGCAGTCGCCAGATTTGGAAGCGACTCCTTTTAACTCCTTCGAAGCGGGTTTTCGATCCACTGGAGTCTCGATCCAAGGGAGTCGCAGCACTTCAAGTCAGTTACAATACTAGAAGCGTTGTGACTCGTTCGATGCCGTGACGATAGTTATAGCGCGAGAACCAAAACGAAGACACATAGACAAGAAGGACACGAAAGACTTTCGTGTCTTTCGTGTCCTTCTTGTCTCTGTGTCGTCGTTTTGGTTCTCGCGTCTTTCGTTTCCTTCTTGTCTCTGTGTCGTCGTTTTGGTTCTCGCGCTATAACTATCGTCTCTGTGTCGTCGTTTTGGTTCTCGCGCTATAACTATCGTCATGCCATACCAACTAGCCCAAGCTGCCACACTTCTAAGTTACATTTCGTTCGATGCGTTGCGACTCCCTTAAATCGCTATGACTGTGTTTAGCATCGTATCTCATTTGAAATCTTGACTTCATTGAAGTGTGACTCAAAGGAGTCACAACACTTCGTGTTTGCTACAACACATCAGGCGTTGTGATTCACACGAAGCGAAGCGTTGTGGTGCCTGCCCTTGAAGCGTTGTAGCTTCCCTGACGAAGCTGTGTCTCCATAAAGGATGTTACAGTTACCTTAATTTTGTTGTTTTTGTATTCACAACATTGTGAATCTCTTGAAGCGTCATGAATCCCTTAGCATCACTATGTCGCCTTTAACGATTTCACGTTGTGCTTATCTTAGCGACGTTTTGACCTAGCCGGCTTTCCCCAACTGGGCTTTCATTCTAGCCGACATAGATTCTTAAACCGTATGCTGGACTGACAAAGTGTGTGGTAGGGCGTGGATTCGTTGTCCCCCCCCCCCCTCCGCAACGCCAAAAACCGCCGCCACTTTTTTCGGCGTTTGCCGAACACGTGTGCCGCTGACCTTGACGCGGCACCCTTCAAGGTCGAAGACGCCGTCCGGTCTGGCGCGGAACCCTCGCTACGCGTGGGATGTGGGACCGGATTTCGGCGGTGTCTGTCTGTCTGTCTCCCGAGAAAGCGCGGGAGTTAAGTATGCCGGCCTGCTGCTGCTAGCGTCGGCTGCTACGGGCCTCCCTCGATCTCGCCCCACCCCACACTCACTCTTCTGCAGTTTTTGAGACGGCGTCGGGGCTCACTTCGCATGCACGGGCCGCAGAAATGGCGTCTCCTACAGCCGCCCTTCGCTTCTCGAACGTGCTCCGTCTTTAAGCGTGGTCCCGGGTACCTCACGTCTTCTCGCCTTTGCAGCAGCATAAGCACCGGAAAACGTCGTCGTCTGCAACGTTCGGTCTCGTGAATTCAATCTGTTCAGTGGTTCACGCGCACAATGCGGTGCCACTATAACGTATCGGTCCCGGATGTCGGAGCAGGCGTCGTCTTACAGCGTGCGCCTCGTAGATGAAGCTCATCCGTGGTCATCCAAGTATACCGTCCTCCGAATCCGCCCTGCGTTTTGTATGTTTACGGTGACTATCCACGTGTGGTCTGGATGTCCGTCCCCGGGTTGCTTGACTTGTCCTTCCGCTCGGCCGAATCCGAATGCATCGTCCGCAACGTTCGTCTGGTACGTGGCTGAACCTATCCCGCGCTAATCATCGACAGTCGCCCGAGTACTGTCATGGATATAGAACGTCTTACCTGAATGCGTTCTCTTGTGTATGCGTCCCGGACAACTTGCGTCTAGTGCGTCGTTGAGCATGTAGCTGCTTTACGTACCATTCAGCGTCCATCTTGTGGCTCATCAGTACCCGTGCTTTCGAGCATCCATGACGAATATTGGTATTAATCCTCAATATCGAATGGTGCAGTTTTTTTAAGGCCATAAACTGTCCGACGTGTAAGTCCGGGGTGAAGGCCTCGTCAGGAGACATACGAGTCTCCTTTTGCCATGCCTCGTGGACATATTTCATGTCATGTAACTATGTCCGAAATAAACTTTATGTTTATAAAGCGTGGATACCTTCCTGGATCCGCAGCGGATGCAACCGGGGCTTACCATAGAATGGATAAGATCTTATTGATGCCCAATATTCGATATTATCTACTTATCTTTTGAAGAGGCTGTCACAGTATCCGATTTTGAAGTCTGTGCATTGCATACACAGCGCGCGCTCACGTCTTCCGAGTCGGGCCTCTGCGTGCGGTGCGTTGACGGATGGCTCGAAGGCCGGAGATCGCACCAAAACGTTCGCCGCGCCCCCTTCAGCCACGTCTACGTACGTAACTATCGCTCTTCGCGTTTGTGCCCTCTTTCCTACCACTCTTTTTGTGGCTCTCTCATCTCGCCCCGGTGTCGTCGACGACACGCCATCGTTCGATTTAAAGCTGACGCCTCGACGTCATCGTCCTCAACGGCCGCATTGCTGGCGTGCCGACCGCTCCCGACTGTCTCGGCTCTGCTCTACGATGTTCTGCCCGGATCTTCGTGAATTCACTCTTGTCTGTCTCTTGAGAAGCGTTTGTTTTACTAGGTCATGTACACCGTGGTCTCACCTCTAACGAGCCTCACAGTTTTTTTTTTCTCATGTTCAGAGTGCAAACGTCTTTTTTTCTTTTCGCAAGTAGCCTCGGGCGTTTTCGAGTTAGCCAGAAAAGCTGTCTCTAACCCTGGTACCGGGAATCCAGCTTTGTACTCAAGGAGAGTAGAATAGAACGAGGCGTGATTGAGGTGACGCTTGCAAGATGTTGCCCGCTCGTACATCTGTTAGCTGGTTTTTAGGTCTCTGTTTATAGGAGCTGCCGCTTCCAGGACGCGATGGTGGCGTCACATGTTTAGAGTGTATACAAACCTAACTGAATCATTCTCAGCAATGGTATGGAACTTCAACAATGTGCTTAGTGTGTCTGCGTGGTACTTGGAGAACGAGAAGAGATTTTTTTTTAAAAAGTGCTCTAAGACTCAACGTTGAAAGTATTCGATTGCTCGTATAGACCTTTTCAACGGGGAGAAGGGCCACCTTCTTTCTTGGCTGTTGCACGAAGAGTAAAAAAGCTGACGTCACAGCATCGCTAGCACATATTTTAGGGGGTCCTGAATTTGAACAACAGGGAAGAGTGGTTTATGGGGTTGCTCAGAGAGCCGTCATTGACGAAGTGCAGCATACTTTGATTATATCAAGGACGACGTAACATATTACCTTCGTTTTCGAGCCAGTTACATTTCACGGAGCCAAGCTTAACAATGCTGGCAGCAGAGTTAATCAAGCGACAATGTCACTGGTTGACAGCTCCCAACGCTCATACCTTGCCCATCTATACTGTACATCGACTACCCACGTCTCTAACATCTTGCGTCAATGTGTATAGGGTCTTAGCTTCGTGGTCTATCAGAGGCACGTCGCACTTGCTGCACGTCTTGTGAAGCCGCGCACGCTCGCGCCAGGTCGGTATTATAGCCCTACACCTTTCTGCCACATCTCTATCGACACAACCCTCCCCGTATTAATGACACGGCACCCTGCAATAATCGTCACGTGCGTTCTCCTTATAAGTCGTCATTTACTTTGTATGCGAATGTCCTTTGCTTTCTCGCTTTACGTCTTCTGGTTGATTGATTGATTTGTGGGGTTTAACGTCCCAAAACCACCATATGATTATGAGAGACGCCGTAGTGGAGGGCTCCGGAACTTTCGACCACCTGGGGTTCTTTAACGTGCGCCCAAATCTGAGCACACGGGCCTACAACATTTCCGCCTCCATCGGAAATGCAGCCGCCGCAGCCGGGAATCGAACCCGCGACCTGCGGGTCGGAAGCCGAGTACCTTAGCCACTAAACCACCGCGGCGGGGCGACGTCTTCTGGTCTGCTGGTACATCTCTTCGCGTCTATAGCCACTCTCTTTTTTATGAACACTCATGCACTGTTAATATTCTCAACTCTGGTGCTCTATATCACACCTTCACGTACTCATTAAGTGTCGGTCGCAAGACACGCGTTCCGTTAACGCACACTCTTTAACTCGAGCACTCTGCTTACACGCAGTAAAATACTACACGTGAGTTCTGGCAACTGATACTACACAGTAAAATACTACCCGTGAGTTCTGGCAAGTGAGACCGTAGCACTGAGATGAGTTTCATCGCGGAGTACTCTCATGCTCGTGCAATTGTCATCCGGAAATTGCCGCTAGCCAAATCGGGCCAACCTTTTCGTTGCGAATTAGTGCTTCGCGTGCCATGCTCGTTTCCTGCACTAGTAGGGAAAGGTACAAACAAGTATAGGGCCACTGCTGCCCCCTTTACACTGCTATCGTGACTTCGATGGGGCAACCTCTCTATCCCCTTCTCTCTCCCGTTTTCTTTCTCTCTTTCTCGCACACACGCCGGCACACACAAACACACACGCCTAACTTTAGTGTACTGCGTACGGCTACGTACAGAACCACTTGTACGTGGAAGGATGTAGGTGCTGAAAATAAGGGGCTTGCTTTTAACTCGCCACCTACCTCGAAGGATAGATTGCTAAGCACAGAGATGAAAAATATAAACAGATGAGTAAAGTTTGGCAGATAACGAGGAAACCGAGTCGTTGAAATAGAACAAAGAACTCCCCGGAGGCAGAAGAGAGATTTGGAGTGTATGAGGGGCGCTGGCTAATTAGAAGTCATTACACGCGGAATGGGTCCTGGTCCACGCGCGCGGAGCGGATATGTATATGTATAGTAGGTAGGGGAGGGTGATTGCCCGCGCGGTGGCGCTGCGCGCGATTTCTCGGTGTGGAAATGGTGAGTGTTCGCGGTGGTCTGTCGTCGAGTGTCGCTTTTTTACGAGTAGATGTTATATATTCCATAACGCTCGTTTCTGACGCAGCCGGTGGGGCTGTTTCTCTTGCCATCCAGGAAGCGGCCATTTGGAGTTCTCAATAGGACGAGAGGTTCTGGGATCGCTGTACGTAGAGACGGAGGGGGTAGGGCAGAGTACGGCGTACTTAGTTGAAATGTGGACATCGCTCGTGTTAGGAGCGTCGTAATGAAGATAAGTGTCGCCGGCGAAGCTTGCGAGGTGTGTTGGCGGTGTCCCGCTCCAACACCGATGGTGACGCGGAGCTTTGAGGGTCTGGGGTAATATGAACGACAGTTCGTTTGTGTAGCGTGCTCTTTTGTTTATTTGTTTGTTTATTTAAGAAGTGGGGAAAAGCAGAGGCAGGTGGTTTTTGTGTGTGTGTGTGTGTGCGTGCGTGCGTGTGTGTGTGCGTGTGTGTGTGTGTGTGTGTGTGTGTGTGTGTGTGTGTGTGTGTGTGTGTGTGTGTGTGTGTGTGTGTGTGTGTGTGTGAGGTGTTTTCGGGTCGTTATGCTGGACATCGCGCCCGACAGCTGCGGATCGTGTCAGCTTGGTGGTCGTCAGAACGAATTGTTCGCTTGCCTGCCTGCGTCCGAGTTTGAAACGCGAATGGGCCGCTTGCTGCGCAGGCGAGCACTTGTGTTTATATAGACTGTACATCGCATCAGAAGTGGAAGAACACATTTCAAGCTCAAGGCGACGTAAAAATAAACTTCCCGCGCAGGCAGTTGCGCGAATAAAGTGGTCGTCTCATTAGCTGGAAAGAGAGAGCATATAACATAAAAGACGTACTTCGTGGCGGTTATCTGTTTAACAGTTGTAGTTAATAGAAATAACGAAATAACAAGTTGTACGTACCAGCCGGGCTCGATGTTTTAAGTCCGTAAGGAAGAGACACGTCGCTTCTTGTCATGTATATCACGACTCGTGCTTGGGGTTACTGTACCGCGCCTCTCTGGTCTGTGGTGTAGTAGCGTCTTTCGTTCTTTTTTTCCCACCTTTCTTTAACCGCCAACGGTAGGTGCCGCTGTATACCTCACCTGCCTCGGGCGTGATTGCCACCGATTTGCTCGATGTTAATGCTTGCGCGTGCGCCCCCATGTCGTATCGGACGTCACGTCTTCATTACCGATTCCCGCCGGCCTTGTATACACATATGCATATACATACATATACATAATACGTACGTGGCACGTTCCTCCCTTCCTTGACGCTCGCGCAGGCCGTATACTAAATGTGACGTGTGTCGTTTCCTCGTCTCGCACCCGCGCCAGGGAGTGGTGGTGGCGCAGTTTCGTAATTGAACGCGCGTCGGTGATCTCCATGTCGATCATTGATGAAGCTGTAGTTTGACCGGAGAGGGAATGGGCACTGTCCTCTTTATGGCGTCCAGCCATGTCCGTTTCGTTGCCTTTGCTTTGTTTTGTGCCTCTTTACTTATAAGTGCTTGGCTCGCTGTGTTTCGGTTTATTTCGCGCTGTATTGCGTTTTCTCGTTCTCCGCAATATTCCCGTAATTGACGCCGGTGGTGACAGCCGCGTTCCCACGACACTTTCACGCCGGGGGTGTTTTTTTACTTGTTTTTCCTTCGCTACGCGTTTGTATTATGCGTAACTGCGCGTCTTATGGCCTCTTACGAAAACTCAGTCTAGGGAGGGACTCCTTCCTGATGGCGTGTCCCCACATTTCGCTCGCTCACAGCGCGCCTGTTCCGAACTTCTCGCTTTCATGAACATATATCGGTTGAATGACTGACTGAGTAAGTGATACGAGTAAGTGACGGGAATGAGTAAGCGGTGGGAGTAAGTGGAGTGAGCGAGTGTATGATTCGAATGGTGTGAGTGAGTGGTACGAGTAAGTGGTGTAAGGGAATGAGGAACGGGAGTAATAAGCAGTGTGTGTGGGTGAAGTGAGCCATAGAGTTTCCGAAAATTAACTATTGAGGGGACTTCAGAGCTGCAATCGTTCAGTGACCATTGGAATGATGGGTAGTATACGGGTTTGCCTAGTCTTCGTGTCTGCATGCCTCGGACGCATTTGCGACCTTGTTTATTGCTGTATTTTGGAAGAAACGAATGGACTGTTATGAACTTCGTGATACGATTTGAAATAGTGAGCCTAAAAAGTTAAAGTTAAAGTGCGGCAGCTGTAAATTATCAGGCTATTGTTTCGTGACAAAGCAGATTTGAGCCATGTGAAGCCAAACGCAGCCGAAATGACGAAGATTAGACAAACCCGTCTGCTACCCGTCATTCCCATGCACGCTGAAGCGTCGTGCGTTGTGGCTCCCATAGGCACTAGCTCCAGAGTTCCCTCTAGCGCATTTCTACGACACTATGGAGTGAACGAGTGAGCGTATGGAGTTGTGAGTGAGCCGTGTAAGCAAGGCGTGAACGAGTGCAGTGAGTGAGTGAGAGTGAGCCGAGTGGAGTGTGCAGAATGAAATCAGTGATTTATCTGCCGCCCGATTTCTCGCTGTTGACAGGAGGTATCAAAGTGTGTTCATTTCGCGTGATCAGTGAGGGATATCATTATTCAACATCAGACATTCGTAACACAATTCAAAGAATAGAAAGTGGAGGAGTGATAAAAGTGATTGATTGATTGGTTGATTGATTGATTAATTTACGTATACTGCACGCGCACACGGAATGTCTGTGTGGCCATCATGACAGTCTTGTATCCTCGAGTGCGCGTATGAAAGAAACGTATGGAACGCCTTTCTCCAACACTGTATACATTTACTTCGGCGCGATGTGTCACGCGTGCGCTCGGAGCGACTCCTAGCTGAGAAGACATTTGATCAGCTGTGTCCTTGCACCACCCGGGGAGCTTCTGTACACATACGCGGCGGCCCATGTATGTCTGAGCCCCTCTTTTCCCCCTGCTATTCACGAATACATATACACGTATCACTCATCCGGTCTTGTTGGCCGTGTCGTGTCAGGCCTGCCTCTGAGTCCAAATATTGTCACAGCGATCTCGCATACCTTCGTGCGTGTGTGTCTCTCTCTTCTGTGTACGTGTGCGCCCAGACTGTGTGCACTCGTCGGCTGGGACAGGTCGCACCCACAGCTCGTCACGCAAAGTCAGCATGCGTGCTAACTTCTGAAACACTCGTGTCTACGTATATGCCTATTAACACGCAAACCCTCACAGCTATATCCCAGCTCGCTCTGCAATGTGTCGTTCAGTTGTACGATGCGAGCGTGCGAGCTTGTTTTATCAGCGGATCCTAGAAAGAAAGAAAGAAAGAAAGAAGAAAGAAAGAAAGAAAGAAAGAAAGAAAGAAAGAAAGAAAGAAAGAAAGAAAGAAAGAGAAAGAAAGACTGGCCTGGTCTTTGACACACACAAGTCGTTGCCGCAAACAATGTGAGACTAGAAAGGAGACGGCTTAAGGTTGGTGTACTCCAACCGGCTTCTTCATTACGCCACACTGTGCTTTATTAAGAAGTTCACCTTATCAAGACCAACTACGGGCAGTCCAGAAGGTCCACGATGACGCCACAGGCTCGGCCTGACGGTACCGACGTGGACGCGGCCCGCCTCGGTCTGACAAGACCGGGCTTCGGGACACAGAGTTTTGTGAATGAATGATTCTGATTAGTATGTGTAAGAACGCTGTCATGAAAGACAGATGAAGAAAACTTGCGGGTGTACTTCGTCATAGAAAATTGCGAGAAGTACGAAACGTAAGGAAGCAGTGCTTACACGTTTTGATTCTGAGGTCTCTTATGAAAGAATTGCGGCTCCCAATAAGTCCCGGGCAGACGTGTGTCGGTTAACCTTCAATACCGTACTATCTCGCATTTATTCCGGACACATCCCAACCCTGATGCATGGCCTCCGAGATCATGGAAACGGCCATTACAATAGTGCCTATTACAAGTCCTCCGCTAAGCACAGTGCCGAAATATGCACGTGTACATATATGCGATTGTACACGTACACATAAGCACAAATGCTACAATGCAAACATTGAGTCTTCCTGTAGGTACACCGTGCAGACGCAGTGAGTACAATTCTTATATTAAATACACAGATCGACTGACAAGAATAAGATCACATGGCCCATGATCCATTCGCCCAAGACTACTCGAAGCTGAAAGCCGCCTTCCTTTTGTTCTCACTCGAAGTACTGATTCTCTTCCGCCCCGTTCCTAGAGCTTTCTGCACCTAGTGGAGTTTTGTATCGCCTCCGGGATTGAAGGCATTGCAAGCATTATGCACCTAACCTAGTTATACAATACTGTGTGATCGGTCCACCTTTAACAAAGTGACTGCCATGAGATTATTACATGCCGTGTTACATTATAGTGACGTCATGATGTTTCATGTTTCGGCGATTTGTCACGTCGTGATGATGTCATATGGTGACGTAATATCACAATGGTGGTTTTTTGCATCGCCCGTTTTCATGCTGACAGTCGGTCTTCGTGTTCGATGATGCATCTAGGGCTTTCGCCTTAACAGAATGCGGCTTGTGCTCTCTTGCTGTGTAAGGCGAACGCGTAAGAGACCGCGTTTATTTTGTTGTTGTTGTTTTGTTTTTGCTGAGAACAACGGAAGGTTGAGCTATTTTATTGGCATTCGCCCTGGAACAAAGCAAAGCGCACAAACATGCACACACGAGAATGGAATGTCCAGGGAAACGCGTGCGTCAACAAGGAACGAACACGGATGCGCTTGTTGTGGAGTGGTTTTGAAATATGAGCTACTTGCATGCTAACCGGTTAGCCAACAGCAATATCGAGCTTTCTCAAAAAGAAACAAAGAACGAGGACTTGTAAACAGCATCGTTAAAGTCTCATACCCGCAGTCTTTCAGGGATGTGATAGCGGTTAGGAATAAAAAGAAAGCACACTCATAAAATGCAGGAAACACGCGGAGTAGCGATGAACGATGAAGCCGTGGTCGGATCGTAAACACACCGCGTTTCATGCCAACTTGTGTGATTTCAAACGCTGATATCACGGAGGGGGAAAAAAAAGATGTATTCTGTTTCGTACATAGCTGTTGAAGGGACTGTCTAGCGTCCTTCACTGCTTTTTGTTTTGTGTCACAATAAAAAATCGCAGCATATCCACGGAGTGGATGGTGATGGAGAGGGGCGAAGCGTCCGTCAGCCCGCTCGTGCTTCCGTCCGTCCGTTCGTTCTTGCTTCCGTTCGTCCTTGCGACCATCCTTGCGTCCATCCATGCGTCCGTCCGTAAGTACTTGCGTCCGTCTGTGAGTCCGTCCATCCCTCTGTCCGTCCGTCCGCGTGTGCGTTCGTGCGTCCATCTATAGTGCACACTCCAAGTATCGTCATCTCCCATCTAGCATCCCCTGTGGCACATACCCGCTCTAGAGCGGCTGTGTTCCACTGGTGCTTACGTACTACAACTACATACATCGGAAGTTGTACAGACCCGCGCCTTAAGGAGCTTCGCTCCTGAAAACGTACCATTTGAAGTGCGCAACCTTGTGGCGGTTTCTCTGAATAGTGTGTAAAGGTATTCCAAGCAGATTTTCTCGATCTGCGTTCGTTCTCCATCCAGCGCTAGGATGAATGCCCACAACACTGGTCAGTAGAGGCGATGACGATTGTACTGCCGGTGAAACTGAAAACGTGTACGTTTTTTGCAGGCCTCCAGAAGATTCGTTTGATAATAAAACGAACATCATGGTGGTTGTTTAAAGCTGGCACATATTTTGTTGTTGTTCGTATGAGCGGCGGCGGACGCATTGCTCGTGTTTCGCCGCTGTTTGCAGGCAAGCATGCAGCCAAGTGAACACTGCGCCGGCAGCGCCACCGGGCGCCTCTTTGAATGCGCGAAAAAAAAAAAAAGCAAAGATAACTCTCTGGCGCAGCCTAAAGCTGGCTCAAGTGCGTAAAATTCAATTCCAAGCCTTAGATGTTTGTTTTTAAGCAAAACGAGTCTACCTGCGAGGATTCCTTGTCCTGCCAATAGATTGAACCGCGTTGCTGTTGGGTGACTCTTGTAGTCATTCTTTGTCGACTTTCAACATTAAAATAAAATTAAGATTTTTTAATGAAACAATACCGTGCTCGTTGACGCAGATGTGATGAACGATCTTTGCACTTTCGCCCAATCAATTTTTTTCCGAGCGGTAGGTAGACAGTCCTTTTAAAGATTAAGACTTTTATTATCGATGAAAAAATGTGCGTCACGCGTAAAATGGTAAAGCTGTGTAGCGTGTGATCCAGTATGACATCGAAGTTCGCGCGGCCATTGCAAACTTCAAAGATTCAAGAGCAGTCGCCTATGCGAAGAACGCGGAGGGATTTATTTATTTATTTATTTATTTATTTATTTATTACAAGTACCTACATCGCCCATTGGGCATTGTTGTAGGGGGTTACAGTAAAAAATAGAATACAAAACAGCAAAATTAAAAGCAAATAAATCGTGCCTTACAGTATACAGGAGAAATCAACACTTGTAGTACAGCGTTAGAACAAAAGTACAAAACACAGGATTATACAACGAAAGCAGAAATTATACTTATAAAAATCAACAACCAAGAGAAGTACAAAGCAAACGTTAAATATATGGGTTATTTTTTTAGTTAGGGATGCTTCTGCTCTCGCCGGACCAATTTCGTATATATTCCACAGTTCTTCCCCCGATGTGCACTGCTGGTACTATAGCAAGGGCGAGCGTGGCGCTTGTCCTTGTGTCGGGCGTATGTTAGTTTGCGAAGGTGCACCAGTTTTTGGAGCACCTCAAAAACCGCCAAAATTACAGCACGGACAAAGAGAGATCAACGGTAACTTACCCCCGCATTCTAGAATGCCCCTTCACTCAACGCTCCATCTTCACTTGAGAAAGTCAATAGGAGCGCCATATCTAGGCAGGAAATGTCGCTGTATATCAGTGATAATTGCTGCTATTGCTGAGTAGCGAAGCGTCATTTTCAGCCGAACAGTGGCGCAGTGCGCAACTCGGTCAAGTGAAGGGTGAAAGTCGAGTCGAGGAGCGTTTGTGAATACGGGGGTTAAAAGACTGAATGCGAGCCAGCTAATTAGGCGAATGCGACGCTCAACAATGCGAGCTGTTTGCGCGACTCTAATTAAGCAATGCCTGCTAATTATCCAATATTTAAGTAATTTGAGTATATAATTGGTAGCAGTTAAGAAATGCGAAATAAGTGAATAAGAGCCAGTTATTTAAGTTAACTACGCAGATTTAAGGACAAACCGCGTCTCCTGTCAGTGTCGTCATTCGCGCCGTTTTCAACACGTTCGCGAGCTCTTACAATTAGCCTGGCTGTAAATCCTGCAATGTACCAGGTCGTCCTACATACAAGTCCTTGTAAATCGTACGCCCGCCCGACTCTGACTCAGCCCGAGTGGCCTTGCGGACGGCGGCTTTTAATAGTATAGGTATAATGGTGAGCCTCTTAATGCTAGGTTATGTTCACACAATTTCATCCATCGTGCCACGTCCCACGGCAGGCGCGGCATTTGCTTTGGCGAGCGTAAATGGGACGTGCGGTGTGCAATGTTTTTGCCCGCGGTGAAATATATGCCCGGCCACAATCGGGCGATCGGCGGTCGTCTGCAGCGAGCGGCACACGAGCGGCAATTATGCAGTAACACTGCACACGACGCCGTATAGGTGGCGGCATCACGTTCTCGCTTGGGCCGGTTCTTCGCATCCCGATGAAGCGTGGCCTCTGCGTGCACGCTTGTGCAACGTGTGATCTCAGCCACTTGTTAGTTTCTTTCGTTCCGAAACTCCTATAGTCTTTTTTCTTCGGGCTTCTTTTCGGTTCACGGGCTCGTTTCTTACGTTCTTTCCGGTTCGATCACTGAGTGCATTCTTCTTTTCTGTATTGCCTTGTTTGGCTTGAGTTAGTTTGATTTGTAATCGTGTTAGTTTACATATTGCGTACATTCCTTCCCTGCGGAGTGTTGAACTGCGGTTTACTTCGTCGAATATTTCCTTAGCAAATGGCTGAACACTTCATTGGCGCATGCAAACTCGCTAGCTTTCTCGGTCACACCACTCGCTCTTTCGACTACATCCGCTCACTCGCTCCACTCAGGCATCGCTCCGCTCACTCACATCGCTCACCCCGTTTACTCTACTCGCTCTCTTAGTCCGCTCACTAATTCATATGACGTATTTCACGCCCTTTGCGCACTTGCATCACTCGTTCACGACACTCGCACCAATTTGCTCCTCCCTCACTCGCGTACTCACCCACACGCTCACTCGCTCCACTAATCCGTATGACTTATTTCACGCAGTCGGCACAATGGCATCTCTCATTTATGTCACTCACACCGCTCCATTTCCCACTCACACACTCCACTCACTCGCTCCACTCGCTAACTCACTCGCCCACACGCTCACTCGCTCCACTAATCCGTATGACTTATTTCACGCAGTCAGCACAATGGCATCCCTCATTCATGTCACTCACACCGCTCCATTTTCCACTCACACACTCCACTCACTCACTCCACTCGCTAACTCACTCACCCACACGCTCACTCGCTCCACTAATCCATATGACTCATTTCACGCAGTCAGCACAATGGCATCTCTCATTCATGTCATTCACACCGCTCCATTTCTCACTCACACAACCCACTCACCCGCTCGCTCACTCACTCACTAGCTCACTCACCAGAGGCCCTGGCAGAAAGCGTCCTTGGTCAAGAGTGGAAGTATAGGCCTCCGTCATGTTTATACGACACAGCCGTGATATTCCGCCGACGCAAACTCCACTTCTGAGCCGATCCGCGCCGCGTTGAATTCAGCCCTGCAGTTCGTGGTGTTCATTCTTACAGAATCATTCTGTTTCTCTCTATACCCCCTTCCTCTTACTTCTTTTTCTTCTGGGAGTATAATTTATGACTCCACCGAGAGACACAAAAAGGAGAGCCTGGTGGATCTGATGCTCGCAAATTAGGTGAAACCCACAGCTTATGCGTAACGCTTCGTATGAGCAAAACCACGAAGAAGAGCAAGCTATACAGCATAAGCAACTAAGGATTTATTCATAACATAAAGATGAATGCAGCGAAGCTAAGGGGGGGGGGGGGAGAAAGCTTGAGGATTCGCGGTGTTGTGTTGTGTGTATGTCCAGAGAAAATTTCGGCTACAGTTTAGGTTCTTTATGCAGCGATGCCTGTTAGGTCTTTCTTTCTTTCTTTCTTTCTTTCTTTCTTTCTTTTCTTTCTTTCTTTCTTTCTTCTTTCTTTCTTTCTCTTTTTCTTTCTTTCTTTCTTTCTTGCAAAGGATAGAGTATAGAATGCGCTATGCTGCCTAATACACGCCAGGACTTCCCGGGTCTGCTTTATACATAATGGAACGGCGTTGAATTTTTCAGACAGCTTCTGCGCTGAGGTGCGGCTGGCCCATCTCTCCGCTCGTCGAAAATAAAAGCGAAGCATTATTTTGTTTTCGTTTCTTTGAGCTCACTTTTTCACCGATATTTTAACCCAGGGAAGAAAGTAAAATCGCCCAAAGCGATGAAAAGAACACAGAAATTGCAAAGATGAGAAACGGCTTTTGCCGTTTCGTTTTTATACTTCCCCCTTGCCCCCTGTTCCCGCTTCCTGCTTGCACCCCTTACACACTTTACCCTCTCCCTCTTTCATAACGCTCTGCCTTGATGTAGAATCGGTGCATGTTTTAATGGAAATATATTTTCTTCTCCCCTCCACCTCCTCCTGTGGCGAGGTCTCCGTCGATTACTTTTTTTTGTGTGTGCGCGGCGTTTTGCTTTTCCTTCCTTCTTTTTCTGGAGTGTTCCCGTGATCTAGAGATATATATACCACAAAGCCTGCGTGGTTCTCGGAACTCCCAATGCCTCTCTGGGCGCAGAAACCCGGAGCTTGTGTGTAACATTTATGAGTGCATTGAACCGCCAAGGCGTTGCTGGTTCGGTGGATACATGTCGTTCTTCCCGGTTGATGTTGACGGTTCGACTCCCGACTTCTACGTGTTAACTGCGGAGCACTTGAGAGACCCGGGCTGTCGTGTGCTGTCATCGTATATATTCCCGTAACATGCAAAGAAAGTTGTGCAGTAAAAGTAGTGGTAGTATTAGTAGTAGTAATAGTAGTAGTAGAATCAACGCACAATCTCACTTTTACCTGCAGAAAAAAATTCTGTTTACTGTACTTGATACACGAATTTAGACGCTCATTGCACTATTCAGATGTACACGCTTACCCACTGTTGTCCACGCACACATTGGCGCGCATGCTATACAATGCTAGAGCTGTTTCAATGATTACCTTCGCATACAATACGGATAAAGTTCTATGCGATATTATACAGTGTATACAATTATTCTGATATGCACTCGGAGCGCTGGTATTCACAAAAGTTTTGTTCACAATCAAAAATGCTTATCGTTGAGCGATCGCATGCATCGTACACATAGGTGCACTTTACGATTGCGTGTTGTGTTTGGTGCTCCACACACTAATTCACATAAATGTAAATACCTGTCGGTGCATAGGCGCAGGTGGCTACAGTTCACTTCTAAACTGCGTTGTTACAAAGTGTAGCAATAACATCCTTAAAAGCCGTCTTGCCTATACAGTCTTGTGCAGTCTGAAAGGGTGGCATTTCGGACAAAAGAACGTTTACAATATCGGACAACTCCAACCAATTCCTCGCGAAACGAGCGCACCGCATCGCGCGCATGCTCCCACCTGGCTCGCCTTTCGGCGTCATTCTTCGCTATAGCGAAATCTAATTTTAACGCTGCACTTTGCAATCTCGTGTACGCCCCGCGGCGAAACATGTTTTTTGGAAAGACAGTTCGCGCGGGCGTCTCCGTACGAAACAGGCCTGGCTGCCCGAATCCATTAAATTTGGCCTCTTCTATGCCAGGCAATTACGGTCGGCCCGTATATAGGCGCGGAACAAAACAGCGAAAGAAAAAAAAATGGCGATGGGTTTCACCGCTGAGTGCTTGAAACTAAACTGTAATGTTGCCCCAGCGGCCTTAGCGGCGCTTTGCTTGGAGGTATACGGGTAATTCAAT
Source organism: Rhipicephalus annulatus (assembly GCA_013436015.1). Taxonomy (NCBI): domain Eukaryota; kingdom Metazoa; phylum Arthropoda; class Arachnida; order Ixodida; family Ixodidae; genus Rhipicephalus; species Rhipicephalus annulatus. The sequence goes on from WOVY01005460.1 coordinate 97,025, forward strand.
TTTTATTGTTTTCATGTACCCCCCCTCCCCAATTTTATTCTGGGTTGAAATCAACTCCGATGACATCGCAGAAAATGAGTTTGGACGTTGTCCGCGGTGTGTGTTGTTTTTCGAGTACCCCCCCCCCCCCGCCCCCCCTGCCCCATGTGGGAGCCCTCCTTTCCAAAGTGCGGGGGAGAGAGAGGTCCGCTTTATCAACGGCTGTGTGCATTTGAAAGGGAGACGCCAGGGTATCCATTTAGACGCAGTATAGCGGTATGGGTCCACGTGACGTCACGATAATGCATGGCCGCTGTCACAGTATAGTCTCTAATGCACGCGCAGTGGCTTGGATGTATACGTTTACCTGTTACGTATTCAATTACCGCGTCACTTTTTTTTTTGGGGGGGGGGGGCGCGTGTTATTGTGCTTTCGGTTGTTTTAGTTTAGTACGGGGACATGATAATTATAGATTCCATCAGCTCTCCCATTTCACAACAGTTGTAACAAGGGGGTACAGTTTCACGTTTTACAATATTGGATATCCGTCGCAATAACTTTATTTATTTATGCATTTATTTATTCATTTAATATTTTTTTGCTCTATAGTAGCCTCGCCTGCTCTTGAAATGACGGCACCGTCGTTTTGCATTTGTACACGACTGTGTGACGTCGCGACAGTGCACGTCCGCTTTTAGTCTAATGGTGCGCAGTGTACACACGAAAGACCCAATGAATCTCCGCATGTTGCATTTTAAATTACCGCATCGCTTTCTTTTCATATTGAGCGCTTTCCTGTTTACATTTAATTTAAGGACGTGAGTTATAGATCGAATTACCACTCGCATTTCGAAACTGTCGCGGGGCATTTATTTTCGTGGTCGGCAAAATGGTATAAACTTTCCAATAGTTAGATTTTTTTTCAATTTTTTCGCTCTGTAAACGCACTTTGTGCAGTCGAAAAGATGGCTCCGTGGAATCCATTTACACGCATTACAAAGGCGTGGCTTCACATGACGTCACTACATTATGTGGCCGCTGTATATGGAGTATAGTCTGCAGTGTATACACGGAGCACTGAATCGACCTACTCCTGTGGCGTATTCAATTACAGTATCGTTTTATTTTGTTATTGGAAGGTTTCTGTTTCCGTTTAGCGTATACGCGAGTGAATTATATATTGCATTAGCTCTTCTATTCCGAGACCCCCATTAGGAGGATAATTTCGCGTTTCACAAAAGGGCGTACCTTTTAATTAGTTTTTCTATTTTTATGCCCTTCAAAGGCACACGGTATAACGCTTCGCTTACCAAGTCTCACAACGCTCCGGCATGTGCTACGTTGGCGAATATGAATTGTATTTTTTCCTCTCCTCTGCTCCCCAAGCATATTTTGAACGAGATCACATGTGTTGCCGTGTCGTTTGGTCTGTTTGAAAAGGGAAAATTTGCAGGTGGGTCGTAAGTCACTCGTATAAGGGATTCAATTAAAATTTGGAGCCAGGCGGAAATGAAATAGGACTCGTTAATTTTATTATTTTTGTTTTACTTATTCACTCTAGGAATTAAGCTCTGAATCGAAGGGGCGTACGTGTGTGTGTGTACAGGAGTTGTGTAAAATTGATTCCTGGCGGAAACGCTGTAGCAAAACAGTCGCGAGACTTTTGTTACCCCCGCGACTGTCTGAAGCTGTCAGTTTTTGTGTCGAGAAGTCGGCTAAGAACGTAAAGATCGTTCAAGAAGTTCATCGTGAGATCGTACACTTTCGCCCGTGTTGTCCTTAACATTTACTTTAAGAGATTGTTTAATGTAACTCACCTAAAAGGTGGGTCAGGGAACAAACGTGGGTTAAGGGCATCTTAGTCGAAATCGAGAAGAAAAAAAAAACGAGCGTGGACTACCTACAAGGCCTGTAGTGTGAAGGCAAGTAAACGCTCGTCATTAAGATTGAAGGAATTTATCCCAAGGGAAGGCAATCACGTGTTAGGAAGGATGATGGGTGGGCAGATGATATTGAAAAGTTTGCTAGTATAACGTGAGAGCATCACACACAGGACCGGGTTGGTTCGTGAAGTCTGAGAGGCCTAGTACATCAGTGGGTGTGGTCAGGCTGACCGTGATGATGATGACTGGATTGCGAACTTTTTTCTTACAAAAACGATTTACCCTGAGGCGAAGCCACAGAGATAACGCTGACGATGGTGACGACTGTAATTGGGGATGTTGATAGCTGCGTTTTTCGTATCTTCCCTGAAAATCTTCCGTTTGTTTCGGTACATGGTTAGTTGCATCTTTTACTATTTTAAAAACGAGTGCGTGCGTATCTCGCCTGCTTGACCAACCCCGTTCTTCTCGTTGTACTTGTTGTCCAGGGATACGGCATGGAAGACATCGAACCTGGCCCAGGAGACGACAGCGTCGTCGACGGTCACAGCCCGTTTCGACGAGCAGTCGGTGGTGGTGCGTGGCAGTTCCCCAAGTTCAGCAATTCGGTCAGTTTTCTTGTCTCCGTTTTTTTCTCCCATGTAGTGATATACGAACGTTGTATTAGACAGTAGGTGTGTCGCACAGGCACGCCGCCATGCATACCTTTCGCGCTTCAGCCGCTCTCACAATCATTGTCTCATCCTCTTCACGAGCAGGCAGGCAGGCAGGCAGGCAGGCAGGCAGGCAGAAAGATAGATAGATAGATAGATAGATAGATAGATAGATAGATAGATAGATAGATAGATAGATAGATAGATAGATAGATAGATAGATAGATAGATAGATAGATAGATAGATAGATAGATAGATAGATAGATAGAATAGATAGATAGATAGATAGATAGATAGATAGATAGATAGATATATAGATAGATAGATAGATAGATATATAGATAGATAGATAGATAGATAGATAGATAGATAGCTTTCCTTCAATACTCTACACTTTTACGCGGTCCCGTGCGGTCTTTCGCAAGCCTCGCTGTTTCATTCACACCCCTTTAGAAGCTACACACATGCGTAGCACTATACTGCTTTATACGATATCTTGTTTATACAATCGCGCAAAAACCCTTCGCCACACCTGTACCGCTAAGGCACGCCCATGGTATCTTATATTGTCTAGGCCCGCGTTTCGTTCCACTCTGGTTAAACGTGCATACGTATGTACCGCTACTCCACGTGAGGTTATGCTTATATACCACCAAAAATGTGTATAGTACACTGCTTGCAGAATTGAAAGATCTTGACACCACCCACTGTGCCCGTGTATACACCACCATTGTCCCATCCGCGAATCCCTGGGAATTTAGTCGCAGCGTCAACAGACGTGGTGCATTGTGTCGAAGACCCGTGAAAACAATGACAATTATGATAATAACAAGAACATCAACAAAAATCACAATTGTAACAGTGTATGGCTGCTACGGGCTACTAGCCCGAGTACTTCGCACCGGGCTGCGGCGCGGGGTTTAGTGTTAAGGCTATAGTATAGACGGGCGTCGGACAAGCCTTTCCCGGTTGCGGACGCGCGAAGTTACAGAACAAGGGGGGTTCGTTAGTCGCTAATTACTTCGGACCTGCCACCTTGTTTGTTCCTCGCCGAAAAAGAAAAATATTCTTAACAAGCTCCACTTAGCAACGCCTTGCAGGCAGCGTTCGTAATAGTTGCGCCTTCGCAAGAGCGCGTTTACTTGGGAGCGAATGTTTGTTTTGGTTAAGCGCTTCCCCGTCCCACTTGAGCCGCCGAAAAAATACGCCGGCCAGTCGAGCGCTTGGCGTGCTTGCCCGCAAAGCACGAACTCGGAACGGACTTACGCTGCTGCCCTCTCTCAACAAACATAGTCACTTCCGCGCATTGCGGGCGCATCGCTGCTGCTGTTTTTTTATTGATTTATTATTTATTATTTAAGACATACTGCAGTCCGAAGACCAAGCAGGTGGGCAGGGATTAATTACATAGAAAGAATAGAAGCAATTTTTTACGGCAGCTAATCGTATCACGCGTATGGTTCTTGTTTTCGGTTGACTCGTTCTCGGCGTAGATTGTTTCTTGCCTCATTAGGTGATGTAATTCTTTTTATCTAGATGTCGCTACGACGTATTATCATCTGTTGCAATAGCAACTTCGTCAAATCCGATAGTTGGTATGAGTGTGTGGTTCAGAACGTAAACATGGTGCAAAAGTCGGAAATTTAGGATTAGGTGGAGGCTTGCGGATATCAAAAAATACCCTGGAACCCCGCCTTCGTAGATCTTTCATATCAAGCTATGACGGTAGTATTTAGTTACTTCGTTGTATATGTAGTTAGCTATATGTAATTTTGGTGTTAACCAGTGCATGCGCTGTGCTTTGTAACTATAAGGATGCCTGATAAGACATACAGCTCGAGCCTGTTCGCACTTGGCTCTTTTCCGTTGGCTATTTTCGTCTCCACTGAGATTCGCTCTTTCTTCATTTGCATTTGCCTCATGCTGGCGTGCAGCAGCTTCGCTTAACGCCACTTCCTTTTAAGTGTGTGAGTGAGTGAGTGACAGGCATCTGATGGCGTAAACAAAAGCGTTTTGCTTATCCGCACCCCCCCCCCTTTTTTTTTTCATTTGCCCACTTCTTTTTGCCGCAACGTCAAAGCAGCGTGCCAGGTATTGTTTATTGGGGCCGGGGGGGAAGGGGTGTATACGCAATGAAAGCAGCACTCCCGGTTGTGTCGAGGTGGTGAAGCGGGTGTGAGAGGTGAGGGTATGGGGGGTGGATGTGGCGGGGGGTGGTGGAATTCACTTTGCAACAATCAACGCGCATCCACCTAAACTTGCACAAGAATCTGAGCCGCGTGACAACTAAACCACCCCCCCCCTCCCCCAACACCATTCTGGCGCGCGTGTTCAACCGAAAACAATGCTCGAAGCTCGCCCCCTACCGCTCCACCCCCCCCCCCCCCTACGACTTCACGTATACACCGTTCTTCCACCGGCTTGACAACGTCAGCACACCTTTTGTTCGTTTCGTTAATGGAATTAGCCTGCGCAAGAGTAGTCGCTGACAGGTTTAGTTTTCAAAGGGGTTTGTAAGCAGCGCCTTGTTGACGCCTCTGTGTCGTCGCCTTTTCGCCCGGGATAGCTTGTGTATTTCTGTCCGCACTCGCGTTGATTGGACTGCGAGGCGAGAATCAATTTTGAATGTCTGAGCTCGGATGGTTGGATGTCTGAGCTTTATTTACCCTCACAGGGGTATATAGTGGCACGTAAGGAGCCCTTGTCTGAAAAGTGACATCTTAGAGATTCACGCGCCCAGGTTTATATGCACTTTGGAAAGGCCGAAAGTAGTTCACTGCATGCATGAAACTTCGTCATCATCATCAGCTTAATTACGGCCACTGCAGGACAAAGGCCTTTCCCATGATCCGCCAGTCAACTTGGTCTTGAACTTTGCTGCTGCCACTTTGTACCCCCAAACTTCTTAAGCTCATCTGCCCACCTTACTATCTGCCTTCCCTTCATCCGCGGACCTTCT